>CAUYQG010094791.1:0-19803 GCA_963574415.1 Tarsius wallacei
ATTATCAATAACTCAAAAAATAACAGTTGCTGGAGAGGGTGTGGTAAAAAGGGAACTCTTCTACACTGTTGGTGGGAGTGTAAACTAGTGCAACCTCTGTGGAAAGCAGTGTGGCAATTCCTAAAAGCTCTAAATATCAACCTCCCATATGACCCCGCAATCCCTCTACTGGGAATATACCCTGAAGAACTCAAATCACTCTATAAAAAAGTTACACGTATGTTTATCGCAGCATTGTTCACATGGAAGCAACCATGCTGTCCATCAAAAGAGGACTGGATTATAAAAATATGGTACATATACACAATGGAATACTACGTAGCCATAAAAAAGAACAAATCATGAATTTCGCAGCAACCTGGATGGAACTAGAGTCTATAATACTGAGTGACCTCTCACAGAAACAAAAAACAGTATCACATGTTCTCACTCATATAGTAGACCTTGATCATCCAATGTATTACCACAAGAAAATGACTGACAGTGGTTGGAAACTATGGGGGGGGGAGGATAGGGGAAGGGATTAATGGTAGCAAATACATGTCTGGGGATGGGGGGACACTTCTTATCAACAAGGGTGCCTGAACAAGACACATTTGTGTACCTAACCCTTAACTGTACCCCACAATATCACAATAAAAAATATTGAATAATGAAAAAAAAAAGAAAAAAGAAAAGAAAACATTAAGTGAAACAAACCAGATACGAAAGGCCACAAATTGTTGCAAATTGTTTAAAATGTCCAAAATATGAAACTCCACAGAGACAGAAGGTAGATTTGTTATTGTCTAGCATTTGGAATCTGGGGGAAATGGAAAGTGACTGTTAATAGATACAAGGTTTCTTTTTGGGTAAAAAGATCAATTTTAATATCGATTGTGGTGATGGTTGTACAACTCTGTGAATATTCTAAAAGCCACTGAATCATACATTTTAAATAACAAATTTTATGGTATATGAATTACATGAATTATGTCTCAATAAAGCTGTTACAAAAGAATATAAGACCCATGATAGAAGTTTCCGAGCCAGAGTGTGGACTGATCAGGTCTCAGAACATTCACACAAGCTGGACTGAAAGAAATTAAGTGAGATATCCCCAAAGAAGAATCAGGTTTCCAGGTCAACTACTCTAAGAAATAGAGCTAGCTTACATTTATGTGACCTAGCTTAGGGATCTAAGCCAAAGGAGTGGGATGGCACAAAGACAGCAATCAATCCTGTAGTCTAGTCAGTGCTAGTATCATGAATCAGAGATGTCATACAAGCCAAGACAGGATCCAATCCTCACTGACTACTGGAATTGGGAGTTTCAGGCAATGATGGTATTGAGCCAGTTAACTAAGAGAACTGAACAGGGCTTAGAAGACAAACTCCAGTTCATTTGGGTACCTTAGTGAAAACCAAGAGTCAGAATGTACCTGGCAATTCATGGTGGCTTTGGATACCTTTGGTAGGCAGCTTCTAAGATAGCCCCTAATTATTCCTGCTTCCTGGTATTTATAAGCTCTGTAACCTCCTCTTCTTGAGTATGGTTGGGACCTGTGATTAGCTTCTAATCAGGAGAATACAGCAGAGGTGATGGAATATTCCTTTTATGATTAGATTATATAAGATAGCAACTTTGTTCTGCTAGCAGACACTTGCTAGTGCCCCCTCGGCATACATGATTTGAGGAATCAAGCTGCCATGTTGTAATAGGCCCATGTAGTAAGTTAGGGGTCCCCAACCCCCTGGCCATAAACTGATATTGGTCTGTGGCCTGTTAGGAACTGGGCTGCACAGCAGGAGGTGAGTGACAGACAAGAGAACCAAACTTCATCTACTTGTACAGCCTCTCCCCATTGCTTGCATTACCACCTGAGCTCCATCTCTGTCAGATCAGTGGTGGCATTAGATTCTCATAGGAGCACAAACCCTATTGTGAACTGCGCATGTGAGAGATCTGGATTGCATGCTTCTTATAAGAATCTAATGCCTGATGATCTGAGATGGAGCTGAGGTGGTGATGCTAGTGCTGGGGAGTGACTACAAATACAGATTAACATGAGCAGTGAGGTTTGACTGCACATCTCTCCCTCTCCACAACCCAACCCCAAGTTGGTAGAAAAACTGTCCTCTATGAAACTGATCCCTATAGTTAGGAATTGAAGGAAGCCTCTGGCTAACAGCCAACAAGGAACCAACAAACTTAGTCCAATAGTCACTAAGGAGTTGAATTCTGTCAATAGTCATATAAACTTAGACCCAGTTCTTCCCAGTGGACGCTTCAGATGACAGCTTTATTGCAGCCTTGGGAGAGACACCAAAGTAAAGGAGCCAGCTAAGCTTTGCCTGGACCTGTGACATGCAGAAACAGTGGGATAATAAATATTTCTTTTTTTAATACACTAGGTTGGTGGTAATTAGTTATGCAGCAATAAACTAGCACAACACCTACATCCCATTCACCCTGAACACACAGCACTCCTCCATAATTCTCTCTCTAGAGAGGACAGAAAAGAGCATAATATCAGACTTAGCTCTGAACATTTCAGAACTTGTGAAAAGTTAAACTCATAATCAGCATCCTTGTCACTGACAGCAGGACATGGACAAAACAGTCTTGGAACGTTATTTCATTGTCGATGTCCATAATAGACTCTACTCCTAAAGACTACTTCAACAGACTCTACTCCTCAAGGCAGGAAGCAGGCATGTCCCATTCATCTCTGAATCCATTTCTGCCAAGTGGTTCCCACGGAGCAAATATTTAAAGTATTTTAAACAAACATCAAACTCCAATAAGCTTCTCAAAAGTAAGGATGGTCTCTTATTCATGATACTTATTGATGAATAAGGTGGACAAACGAGCGAGGCATCTGACCAGGGACAGCCCCAGAAGTTCTGAAAGTGGGCAATGGATACACAGACAGAAGAAATGGCACTCTTTCCATCTCAGGCTTCCACCCCACATCTCTTTAACCCTAACATGTAAGTATTCCTTATCAGACTACTTACAATAATTACATACACTTGCTGCCTCTATGTGTTCACCTCTCATGGGCTCCGTGACTCTCCACTTGAACACTAGGACCACCAATGGCCTCCCTGTCATTGACTCCAATGGACCCAATTCTTTCCCCGTTCTGGCCCCCAGCAGTACTCTGCACCATCAGCCATATCTTTTACAGAGCACAAGGCTCTCTTAGCTTCCATGAACCTTCCTCTATAGATTTTCTATCTCCCTGGTCATTCGTTCTTAACCTCCTTTGACTTAACTTTAGAATGTGGCAGTTGCTCAAGGTACATTTTTAGCCTTCCTTCTCCTCTCATGGCATTTTCTTCTAGATGGTCTCATTCTCACCCTTGGCTTCAATTACTGTGTAGACACAGCATGTCCCAAGTTATATGTCCAGCCCTATTCTCATATCGGCACCTCAGATCCATATATCCAGCTGCCTCCATTCATCCCCACTTGTATGTCTCAAAATCGCCTCGGCTCCAACCTGTCTAAAACTACTGCTCACAAACCTTGATCTCCAGCAATGTTTATTATCTGACGGATGAAACTTGAGTTAGCTTATTTAGATCACAATTGAAATGGCGCCTCCAGAAAAACCTGCCCCAACCCCTCACCTTGACTCTGTGCTTTTCCTTCAGAGCCCTTATCACAACTTGTGATTATCTACTGATGTGATTATTTGATTAATGTCTTTCTCCTCTACTAGAATGTGGGGCCATGGCTATTTTGCTCACGATTGGCTTCCTTGTGACTGGCACAGTGGCTGAAACTATAAATATTGGTTAAATGTGTAAGTGCAAGCTGAATTCCTCTCTCTTTTTCTTTTGCTACTTTATTTAGTTGATTGATTTGTGTCTGAATATAGCCAGATTTATCTTTCCTTCTATAGACCAAAGCTGCCATGATGCTATCTTCATATTTTGTGCTTTGTGAATTTCTGTGGCAGTGTATCACAAATAGGGTTGCCCAAAGCCACTTCTACTTCAGTAAGAAATTATAGTTGAAGATCTTCTTACCCTGAACCTGACATGTTTCTTCTTTGAGGACTGTTGGTGATAGAATATTTTTTATTTCATTTTATTTTATTGTAGGAATGTGGGGTATAAGTGGGGATTAATTATATAAGTAGGCTACACACAGGTGAAGTTTGGTCTTCTAACTGGCCCCCACTCCCCCTAGTAATGACCCAAGTACCCTTTGTGTTGTCACATGCCCCCCACCCTTCCACCTCCCTCCCTCCCCTAGCAGTGCCCAGTGACTGCCAATACTCTCCTGTGTTCATGTGACTAATGTTCAAGGCCCACTTATAAATGATAACATGTGGTATTCAGTTCTTTGTTTCTGTGATAGTTCACTTAGTAGGATGGTCTCAAAATCATCCAATTTGCTGCGAAGTCCATGATTTTGTTCTTCTTCGTGTCTGTGTAATACTTCATCATCATCATGTATATGTACCACATTTTCTTTATCAGTCCACTTTCAATGGGCAGCTGGGTTGGTTCCATGTTTTTGCTATTGTGAATAGTGCGGCAGTGAGTGCAGGCATCTTTTCAGAGTGACTTATGGTCCTCAGAGTATATTCCCTGGGGAGGGATTACTGGTTCCCTCCCTGTTCAAATCCACACTCTGCTCTTGAAAAAGAGTGATTTACCTGCCCATGTGGAGGGGGAAGGTGACCCGCCCTGAAGGCACACAGAGCTTTGCAGGTGATTCTTTCTGATCTGGCTGGGAAAACAGGCTGGGCACCAGTAAGTTTCACTCTGCAGGCAGGCTTTTCCTCCTAGGAGCCAACTAGGCTCTACTGACAGAAGCCACACTCAGGACTGCTGACCCAGCTTGGGATTTTTTTTTTCCCATTCCACTTGGGGTCCAGTTGCCCGCCGCTATGTCCTGACCAGGACTACCCCTGCGTGGGACTGCCAACTCACACATGGCTGGGAGGGGGTGAACGAACCTAACGTGTTTGGGGTACACTCACCCAGTCTCATTCACTCCGCAGGGCTTCAGTTCTTGTGCAAACCTGGTGCGCAGTAGGGGATGGGGCGACTGGATTCCCGTGTCTGCCATCGTTTTCTGGTCTTTTCTGGATGCAGGGTGCTCCACCCATCCAAAAGTGTTCAGGGTGTCTCTGTCTGTCAGCAGCTGGGTCCCTACTGTCTGACTGGTTCGGGGAGAGCAGTGCCAGTCTGCCACTTCATGGTCGTTACTTTTCTAGAATGTGTTTTAAAGTGTGAAGTCTAATGACTTCACTTTACAAGTGAGGAAACTGAGGCTCAGGGTAATAAAATGGCTTGCCCAAGGTAAAATGCCATGTGTTAGTATCAATGATAAAACTATACTTCATGTTTTCTGGAATATGTCGCTGTGATTCTTATGTGGTATATGTTTAACCTGTCTGAACTTGCCCACATTCTTGGTGCATAATCAGGAAGATAAGGATAACAGAGATTTGTACAGCCTGGAGGCCCAGGCAATCTTTGATCCAGAGTCTGCTATCTTGTAGCTGCAGTCTGTGAGAGAGAATAGAGACTCTGGAGGGACCAATCACACAGACCATCAGGGAACACTGTCCTTTTGGGCTGGCATTCAGAAATTGCCTTGGTTACCATATGTTGGCCAATTTAGATGTAGAAATGCATTTAGACCTCTTTCAGTCTGGCTGCTGCTTAACACTACTGACATCGTTTGGTTTGTCCCCTTCAAACTATATCCCTTGGATGTTTGAAGCCAATAAGCCTCACGTTGAAATTAGATCCCCAGTGTTCGAGGTGGGGCCTGGTGGGAGGTGTTTGGGTCACTGGGGACGGGATTCCTCATGAATGACTTGGTGCCTCCTCAGGGTAATAGGTGTGTTCTTGCTCTATGAGTTCCTGTGAGAACTGATTGTTGAAAAGAGCCTGGCACTGCCTCCTCTCTCTTGTTTCCTTTTCTCTCCATAGGTGCCATCTCCCCTCTGCCTTCCACCATGAGTAGAAGCAGCCTGAGCCTCCCACCCGAAGCTGATACTGGCATCATGCATCTTACATAGTCTGCCAAATAAACTCTTCTTTTTATAAATTACCCAGCCTCGGGTATTTCTTTATAACAACACAAATGGACTTAGCTACAAATACGTTATAATTTAAGCAGCCACCAAGGGTCATAGTCATGACGGTGACCAATTTGTGTATCTGCTTCAAGGATTTTAGCTCTGTTTGCATGCAGGGAATTTAGGACTTGAGTACCAAGGTATTGCAATTAGGATTCTTGATCACATTAGAAAAGATGAAAATCGCTAATTTCTCCCATTCCCAGCTCAACTTGGGGAAAGAAAAGTGAGAAAACATATGCACTGAAGGGAGCTAAGACTCAAGGGTGAGGGAAACTTCTGTTTAGAATGGGAGGGCTGGCTGTCAAGTTTGGTACAAAGGCAGTCATGATAAAAAAAAAGTGAAGAGTAAATTACGGGACAAGGGAGTTCAGGTTGTCCTGGATCAAAGCCCACAAATGCCTTCCAGCCTTCTCCAGGGCTGCAGCAGAGTAGAACTGATGCTCAGTTGATTCCACTTAAGGAAGACTGAGAAACAGTCACTGAGGAGAAAACAGCAGGACCGAGAGGAATGGGAGCCTCCAGAAAAACAACAGGTGAAAGCTGGAGCCAAATTTCTGCTGCAGCTGCAAGCAGATTTTTCTCATGCCCAAGAAAGCATAAAGACTCAAGCACTGGTTTTACTCTCACATGCTGCTTCTAGTCAGAGACAAAGTGTGACTGGTAAGTTAAAAGATAGGTGAATTGGCATCCAAGTATAAGCTTCTCCACTGAATCGAAAGGGGTATGTAGAGAGTGGGGGGGATTATAAATTTAAAAATATAGAAACAAACTTAGAAGACATATAGCCAATGTGGCAGAATGAGCTAACATAACTTATATTGTCAGAAACACTTTATCAACAGTGATAAAAGTAGCTTAAATGCATAACTGCATCAGAGTTCAAGTAGAGGAAAAGAACCTTAAGACTGGTAGGTATAACGAAGGAGTTAGTGTAAGAAATTGACCTGCCATAACTATTATACAGTTTACTGAAGGTTTGATATTTAATGACCATGGAGAGAGGAATGCCTGAGCTTGAAGACAGAAGGACAGTCATCATGAAGGGAAGATAGATATGAAATGGGGAAGAATGAGGACAAACTGGACCCACCATCAGCTTTCCTGGTATCCAACCCTCCAGCTTTGATGATACAGATGTCTTATAGGAGAAAGTGGGGCCTTTTGTCACAGAGCTAAACACTCCCCTGAGCCAAAACTTGAAGAAATCAAAACAAACAAAAAGAAAACCTACAGGAGCTGGCGAAGCTGTGCATCCAGCTGCTGCCCCACGTCAATCAAGTGAGGACAGCCAGGTGATAAAGTGCATCAGCTGCTGCTGTACCTGGTGCCTCTACTGCAACCAAAAACATGCTAACCTCCTGTATTAGTTTCCTATTGTGGCCCTAACAAATTTTCATAAACTTAGTAGCGTAAAACAACACAAATGTATCTTATCGTTATAGGGGTCAGAAGTACAAAATGTGTCTCACTGGGCTAAAATCAAGGTGTCAACTGGGCTGTGTTCCTTCTGGAGGCTCTAGGGAATAATTCTTTTCCTTGCCTTTCCCAGCTTCCAGAGGCTGCCCATATTTCTTGTCCCATAACCTCCTTACTCCATCTTCGAAGCCTGAAATGCAGGATGGCAAGTCCTTCTCATGTGCCCATCTATCGAGTTCTACCCATTCTTCCACAGCTGCTTCCACTTTTAAGGTCCTTTATGATTACATTGGGCCCACCTGAATAATCCAGGATACTGATTTTTTTAAGGTCAGCTGATTAGCAACCTTAATTCCATCTGCAACTTTAATTCTTTGCCATGTAACCTATTTACAAATTCCAGGGATTAAAGTGTGCACATCATTGGGAGGCATTGCTCTGCCTACCACACAGACCTCACTGACAAAGGATACAAAGGTTCTTTATCCATCTTAGGTGATATCATTCTTCTACCTGAATTACATATCCTGTTTAATATCCTATAATTTAAATACTGAGTTAGAAGTTTAACTACTATTAACACATTTTATGTTAGATGGTAGGAGATTTGGAGAAGAGAAGAGAAAGAAACTGGTTTGTACTGGGGTGCCAAAAAAATGTATACACATTTCTTAAAAATGGTATCTAGGTATTAACTTTCAAAGTTGAGTTGAATTTTGGTAGCAATGTGTAGTATGACGTTCACTCAAAAGATGGCGTTAATCAAGTGAATGCTAGCATCATCATGGGACAGGAAAGTCAAAGAAAATTGTGGAAGCACGGTTGTTCAAGGAACGCAAAACCATTTTGAAGTGGTATTTGAAATTCGAGAATGTTGTGGAAATACAATGACAATGCAGGTGTGAGTATGCAACAGGACTTCCAACACGCCTAACAACTGCATGCATTCATGATAAGTTTGCGATGTATGGTCCTGTGTGTGATGTGCACAAGGGAAGATCCATGAGGCCTCGCACAGCAACAAGTCCTACAGTAGTTTGTCACAATCAGAAGTGCTTGGACACTGATAGGAACCACTTTGAGCACCCCTTGTAATTGTAGAAGTCAAACCTGACTTGTATTCATCTTTTATCGGTATATATTGAGTATTACAATTTTAACGCAATTTTTTCCCTTCTTAAAATGAGTATACATTTTTTGGTGACCTCTGTATATTCACCTATATATATATATATATTTTTTTGAGTTGGAGTCTCATTCCGTCGCTCAGGTTGGAGTGCAGTGGCACACTCATGGCCACTCCAGCATCGACCTGCTGGGCTCAGGTAATTCTTCTGCCTCAGCCTTCCAAGTAGCTGGATCTACAGGTGCATGCTACCATGCCCAGCTAATTTTCTGATTTATTGTAGAGATGATGTCTCGCCAAGCTGCCCAGGCTATTCTCAAACCTATGAGTTCAGGCAATCTACTCACCTCGGCCTCCCAAAATGCTGGGATTACAGGCTTGAGCCACCAGGCCCAGCCTATCAATATATTTTATATCAAAATAAGAACTATGAAAAACTACTACAATCCTCATGCATGTGTCTGCATCTGGTCAGGTAGTGGTAGCTGCAATTTATAACTAGTCTCTTCTATAAACCATTCTTGACTGCCCTTGTGCTTAGTAGGTATATTGGCTAGTTGTGGGTCTTTGCCTGGTAGAATGACCCACATCCTCGCTCCTGAAGGATCTTGACTACAAGCAATCCTGCCTGTATTGGGCTGTTGTAGTTTTCCATTTAGTTTCATCATAAGGCATGGAAGTAGCAAGAGACTCCAGGGGGGATTTCTCACATTCCAGACACAGTCTTCCTCGTGTGGTAGCAACCCAACTTCCCCCTGTTAGTCAGACCCAGTCACCTCAGTCAGTATAATAACTGCCTTCTCTGCCTGTTGATTCACTGGCTTGAAAAATTCCAAAATGGCCAGGTGTCACTTTCAGCTGCTACCTTCAGAGTACCATTGCTGTACTCCATGATAGAATCATTCCTCCTTTGGAAAGTAAAACCTCTAGAGCAGCAGATCACACAGCTATGGATATTGGATGCAAAATGTTTCTTGTAGGTCACTAAGGATAACAGTGAGAGAAGTCCCTGCCATTGCCATCCCTGATCAAGGTCCCATGAATCCTGTATATGGGAGAAACTATACATTGGTTGCTGGTTCAGAACATGTTCTACCTCCTAAAGAACACTGCCTCAACCCTGTAAGGCTTTACTACCCAGCTGGCTCTGTATTTGAGCCTCAATAGCCATTTCACGATTTCATCAGGCCAGTCATTTTAGAGGCAATTGGGAAATATGGTCAGAGCATGAGCATGGGCCCATTGCTGTACTGCATTTTCTGAAAATTAGATCCTGGAACAGTAGAGTGTGCTGAATATTATGATGGTGAATAAGGTGTTCACAAGTCAGTAGGTGCTGGTTTTAGCAGAAATATTGCAGGTAGGGAAGGCAAATCTGTACTTAGAGTAAGTTTCTCTTCCAGTGAAGATACAGCTCTGCTTTTTTCCATGGTGGCAATGCTCCAGTGTAAACAGCCTACCACCAGGTAGCCAGCTGATCCCTCTTGGGACTCATGCCATTTCAGGGGCTCAGCAGGTTGTTGACAGATTGGGCACTCTTTATTGGCAGGAGTCAGGTGGGACTTCATGAGTGGAAGACCATGTTACTGAGCTCTTGCATAACCTCCATCCATGTCACCATGGCAACTTTGTGAATCCATTGGGCATGAATGGAGGTGTCTGAGGAAAGACACTCACTGATGTCCACAGAAAAAAAGTCATCTTATCCACCCGGTTATGATAATCCATGGCCATTCCCCAAGATCTATGTGTCTGCCTTCTGCTTTGTTGAATGGAGATATGGTGGGAATCATCATGCCTACATATTTTAAGTCACTTGATGGTGTCACCAATCTACGTTATCTCTCCAGAAGTGTGGTATTGCTATTGGCTTACTATTTTATAGGTAGAGACAATTTCAGTGGCTTCCAATTGACCATAATTACCATAATAGCTCTCATTCCATGGGCCAGGTAGCCAAGATAGAGATTTTCCAGGTGTTTTGGTATTTCTATTTCAATTATGCATTCGGGTCTGAGAGTATAACCAAAGACGGTTTAGGGACCCAATAGACCCATTGTGATATGGACCGACACTCTAATGACCACCTGGCTTTTTCAATCTCGACTCTGACTGTAGATATTCAATGGCACTTGTGGTCTCCAAGCATCAGTATCAATTTAGAACAAATATTTAGTATTTCCCAAAAGTCTGATTATACCTCTGCCACCAATTCACAATCATCCTGGAAAATGTCCACAGGTCCCTCCCTTTATGAATGGTAAATAAGATATGTAGTGTAGATTTCTGGTCTTATAGCATGACCAGACTGTAGTGTAGATTTCTGGTCTTATAGCATGATCAGAATGTAGGGTAGATTTCTGGTCTTATAGCAGGGTTTTTCCTCAAGTGGACCTAACTTCCCCATCTTTCAAGAAACTCTCAGTCTCTGAACTGGCTCAAGTATGGGAAGTTGTTGAGGGGCCACCACACACTAGGTGGTGATTTAAATTAGACATATTTCACTGGGATTTGAGTTCTTCTGCTTATACAAAACAAGTATGACCTTAGCAGGTTGCCCACCTATTTCAGTAATAGGGACAACACAGTAACAACTAACTAACACTAAAGCTCTGTAGGTCAGACTATTCTTTTTTTTTAACTCAAAATAGTCTCGCTCTGTCACTCAGGCTGTAGTGCCGTGGCACGCTCATGGCCACCACAGCCTTGACCTGCTGGGTTCAGGTGATCCTTCCGCCTCAGTCTTCCAAACAGCTGGAACTATAGGCAAACACTACCATACCTGGCTAGTTTTTTTATTTTTATTGTAGAGACAAGGTCTCATCAAGTTGCCCAGGCTGGTCTCAAACCCCGGAGCTCAGGCAATCCTCTACCTTCCGCCTCCCAAAGTGCTGTACTGGGATTATAGGCTTGAGTCACTGTGCCTGGACAGTCGGACTATTCTTATGACAACTTTGACTGTACTGTTGTTATGTAGTATTATTATAGTAGCCATTCTCACTCAGTGTTTGGCAATTTAGTGCTACCATGAAGTGTCTGTGACATTGATATCTTATCATCCCTGCTGGCGAGGATGTGGAGAAAAAGGAATGTTTCTACACTGCTGGTGGGAATACAAACTAGTGCAACCTCTTTGGAAGACAGTGTGGCGATTTCTGAAAGACCTAGAAATTGACCTTCCATATGACCCAGCAATTCCCCTATTGGGAATATACCTGGAGGAACTCAGATCATTCTACAAAAGAGATATCTGCACACGTATGTTTGTTGCAGCTCTATTCATAATAGCAAAAACATGGAACCAACCATGTTGCCCATCGAAGCTGGACTGGATAAAGAAAATGTGGTACATATACACAATGGAATATTATGCAGCCATAAAGAAGGACAAATATATGGACTTTGCTGCAACTTGGATGGATTTGAAGTCGATCATAGTCAATGGTGTATCGCAGAAATATAGAACAGAGTACCATATGTACTCACTCATAAGCATAACTTGAACAATTATAATACTATAAGAAAGCGTTTGGCAGTAATGGGAAACTATCAGGGGAAGGGGGGTGGGATTGGCAGTTGAGGGAAACTGCTAGAGGAGGGAGGGGCATACCTCATCAACAACGGTACCTGCATAATCAATGTTTGTATACCTAACCCTGAATTGTACCTCACATCTTTATAATAAAAAAAAATTAATTAAAAAAAATCGGCAGTAGAGTAGAAGATTTGTATTTTTAGTCTGATCTTAATGTTGTAACATTCTGATCATGCACAATATATAATTAGTTTGTTTTTGTTATTTAACATATGCAGGACTGTGGTACATATACACAATGGAATATTATGCAGCCATAAAGAAGGACAAAAGACAGAGAAGATGACATAAGGTATAAGAAGGCAAGTAAATTACTATTTAATTAAAACATTTATTTCTAATTTAGCAGAGTTCTCTAGAAAATAAGTTCGTTTTCTCAGTGCTTTTTTGTCTCCATTTTCCTAAAATTTCCCACAACTCTGGTGTCTATTGAATAATATTTCTAAGAATTTAAAACAAATTTCATAATTTAAGAACAAAGAAAATGTTATTTTTTAAAATGGGAATTGAAATCTAAAACTAGTAATTCTTGATATTATTACTAATTTACTTGGCGCCACTGCACAATTTTCTGTTTAGGGACATTGGCTACAACTATATACAATTTTATATCACTATATAGACATAGTGAAATATAATTTTTCTATTTTAAAACTGAGGTTCTTGGCTGGGCATGGTGGCTGACACCTGCAATCCCAGAGCTTTGGTATGTCAAGGCAGGAGGATTGCTTAAGGTTGGGAGTTTGAGACCAGCCTGGACAATGTAGCAAGACTTCATCTCTAACCCCTCAAAGAAAAACCCCCAAAAATTGAATTTCTTTTTTCCCCATCAATTGAAGATTAATTTCCATAGGTAACTAACATTTTGTCTCTGCTTCATATTTTAAACTCTTATTTTTTACCTTTAGAAGCCGAAAGTAGATTAATTATTTTATAGTCAGATTAGAACATTGGGGTTTTTTTGTTTTATTTTTTTTGATTTGTTGTAGAAATGAGGTCTCGCCAAGTTGCCCAGGCGGGTCTCGAACCTGCAGGCTCAGGCAATCCACTCACCTCAGCCTCCCAAGGCGCGGGATTACAGGCTGAGCCACCGAGCCCGGCTAACATTGGGTTTTTATAAGTAATTTTCTTTGCCACATATCCTTGAACTTCAAATAAGTAATGAATAAGTATATTCGGTCATTATACATCTGATTTTGTGTTTTTAGATCTTAGAATGGGATTAAGCCATTACATGTACAGAAATATGATCTAAACCAAACCTTTAGCAATTCTTAATTTTGAAAAAAGTTAAGAAAATTGTGTGAGATTTTATTTACTCAGAAATTTGTCTGAATCCTTAACTATGAGGAAATGGGTTTCTAATATCATCTGAAAGTGTTATAATGATTCTGACCCCTACTGAAGTCATGTACCTAATATTAGAAAATCTTGAGAATCCTGAGAATTGAATGGGAAAGTAGAACTCATCTAGCTTGATATAAAACTCCCTCTTCAACATCTCTGGCAAAAACTCATCCATTATCTGCTTGACTATGTCCAAATAGGGGCAAGCTCACTAATTCATAAGAATCCAGTAACCATTTTCGAAGAGCTCAAATTGTTGGAAATCTATTCCTCATATTAGAGCCAAAACCCATCTCCCTCTGATTTCTACCTTTTGGACTTACCCGCTTAAAACTGTACGGAACCAGTTAAAAGTATCTTTCACATGAGTGGCATTGCTCAGGTTCTGTCCACCAAGGATACTTGATTAGTGTATTAAAAACTGATTCGTTGAAAACAAATAAACCGGGCTCGGTGGCTCAGCCTGTAATCCCGCGCCTTGGGAGGCTAAGGTGAGTGGATTGCCTGAGCCCGCGGGTTCGAGACCCACCTGGGCAACTTGGCGAGACCTCATCTCTACAATAAATCAAAAAATTAGCCGGGTGTGATAGCGCGCGCCTGTAGTTCCAGCTACTTGGAAGGCTGAGGCGGAAGTATCGCCAGAGCCCAGCAGGTCGAGGCTGCGGTGGCCGGGAGTGGCCACTGCACTCCAGTCTGGGCGAGAGTGAGACTCCAACTCAAAAAAAAAAAGAAAAGAAAAGAAAACAAATAAAATAGACCAATCTTTGGCAAGTCTGACAACAAGAAATACAAAGAGGGAGAGAAAGCACAAAACTACACTGGGAATGAAAAGGGAGCATAATTACAGAAGTAGTGAAGATTTCAAAAGCATAAGACTGTATTGTATACTGCTGTATAGGAATACGTTTAAAACTTAGGCAAAATGGAGGACTTTCCAGGGAAATGCAAACAAAAATCAACCCAAAAGGAGGTAGAGAATCTAATAACAAATACTATAGATGCTATTGAAAAGGCAGTCAAGAAATCACCTGGTTGGACTCGGTGGCTCAGCCTGTAATCTCAGCGCTTTGGGAGGCCGAGGTGAGTGGATTGCAAGCCCGCGGGTTCGAGACCCGCCTTGGCGAGACCTCATCTCTACAATAAATCAAAAAAATTAGCCAGGCGTGGTAGCGCGCGCCTGTAGTTCCGGCTACTTGGAAGACTGGGGCGGAAGGATCTCCGGAGCCCAGCAGGTCGAGGCTGCTGTGGCCGGGAGTGTGCCACTCACTGCACTCCAGTTTGGGTGACAGAGCGAGACTCCAACTCAAAAAAAAAAAGAAAAGAAAAAAATTACCTGAGGAGAGCACATACAAATATAGTGAAGACTACTGAACTGTGCACCTGAAAATGGAAATTTGTATGTTTTTTTTTTTTACCAAAATTTTTAAAACATTTTAATTAAAAAAAAAAAAAAGGGAAAGAAAATATCCCAGGTCTAAGTGATTTTATAGGCAAGTTATAGAAAACCTCTAAAGAAGAGAGAAATTAGTATATGTAATCCCAGCTACTCTGGAAGCTGAAGTGGAAGGATTGCTTTAATCCAAGAGTTCGAGACCAACCTGGGCAACATAGTGAGACCTTGTCTCTGAAAGAAAGATGGATAAGTAAATAGATAGATGGATGGATATAGATATAGATATGTATATTTATATAATCAAATATTAGCAATTTAAATTCAGCAATGGATTTAAAGAAAAACATCATAGATATTGACTAGAATATAAAGTCCATGAATGCAGAAATCATTGCTGGTTCCCTAATACATGATAAGCAGCCTGATATATATATATATATATATATATATATATATATATATTTTTTTTTTTTTTTTAAAGTCAGAGTCTCACTGTCACCCAGGCTGGAGTGCAATGGCATGCTCACAGCCACCGCAGCCTCGACCTGCTGGGCTCAGGCAATCATTCCACCTCGGACTTCCAAGTAGCTGGAACCACAGGCATGCACCACCATGCCCAGCTGATTTCTTGAAGAATTGTAGAGATGAGGTCTCACAAAGTTGCCTAGACTGGTCACGAATCCCCGGACTCAGGCAGTCCTCTTGCTTACGTCTCCCAAAGTGCTGGGATTATAAGCGTGAACCACCATGCCTGGTGGCCTGGCATATATTAAGTACATAAATATTTGTGGAACTGAATAAACTGAATGAACCAAGTAGGGTTATCACAGTAATACAAGTATAGTTGACATTTGGGAATATGTTCATTATACTGAAAGAAAAAGAATAAAAAGAAAATCTTGTAAGATGCTGCTGAAAAAACTTGTGATAAAGTCTCACTCTATCGCCCAGGCAGGAGTGCAATGGCACGCTCACGGCCACCACAGCCTTGACTTGCTGGGCTCAGGCAATTCTTCCACCTCAACCTTCCAAGTAGCTGGAACTACAGGCATGCACCATCATGCCCTACTAATTTTTTAATTTATTGTAGAGACGAGGTCTCACCAAGTTGCCCAGGCTGGTCTTGAACTCCTGGACCCAGGCAATCCTCTTGCCTTCACCTCCCAAAGCGCTGGGATTACAGGCATGAGTCACCAGTCCCGGCACTTCCATTCTTTTTTTTTTTTTTTAACTCTCATTCTTAGTAAAAACTATTTTAAGCTAGAAAAAGGAAATTTCAATTTGAAGCAAGCCATCTGTTTAAAAATTTAATTAAACATTCCACTTTATTATAAAACATTAGAAACCTTTTTATGAATGAGACAAAAATGTCTGCTATAATGGCTGCTATGTGACAGGGCTCTAGTGGTCTTGGCCAAAGTAAAAGAAAATAAAGAAAAGAACTAAATGCTGGAAATGTGGAGACAAAAATCATTATATGCAGGCAATATGATTGTCTATTTAAAAATTTTGAGACAACCAATGAAACACTAATTCAAATTAATAAGAGAGTGCAGCAAAGAGACTCAATATAAGATAAATAAAATCAACATCTTCCTATATGTCAGCAGTAAAAATGTAAGAAAAAATATCCACTTGTAATAACAAAAGCATAAACCCATCAAGAAATTGTGTAAGACTTATCTGAAAAAAACTGTAAATATGTTCTGAAAGATAATTTAAAACATTTGAATAAATGAAGAGGTAATGTGACAATCTTGGATGAGAAAATTCAATTTTTTAATGTTGTCAATCTCTTAATTTCAAAATTAAATGTAATCTCAATCAAAACCCTGATAGGAATTTTTGGGAAGGTATGGGCTTGACATATGAAGAGAGAATACAGACAAAAATAGACAATTTTTAAAGTTTTTTTTTTTTTTAAAGAACAGTAAATATCAGATGGAGCTGGAAGGCCTTTTTCTATCAGATATTTTATTAACAAGAGTAATTAAGATAGCTTAATAATGGCAAAGGAAAGACAAATACATTGGAATAGAGTGTAATGTACTGAAATAGACCCATATATAAATGGAAATTTAGCCTGTGATAAAGGTCACATTTAAAACCAGTGGGGGAAAGTAGACAGTATAAGAGATGTCGAGACCATTAGCTATCTACTTGGAAAATATATCAAGGTAGATTCCTTCCCTGAAACCCACACAGAAAAAATTCTAGATGAATTATGGTTAAAATTAGTCAAAAACTATAAAAGTATTACAAGAAAATAAAAAAGAATATTTTTATTCTTGGAACTGAGATTAGCCTCTCTAAGAAAAACATAAAAATCAAAAACCAAGAAGTACCATAATTTTAGACTTTGTAAGTTAAGTATGCATAGCAAAAAATTAAGACTAACCATTTAACAAACAAAACTAGAATGTATATTTGCAAATTAAATCTGAGGAAACAGAGAATAAAGAAAATCTAGTCAATCTAATAGAAAGCAGGAAGCCAGGAGAAAAAGGTATGAGAATGAAATCTAAAAAGCAAAACATGAAGGCGGTGGACAATAACCCAAATATATCAGTAATCACAACAATCAGATAAATGAATTAAAGTCACCAGTTTTAAAACATACTGGTTTATTAGGTTTTAAAAAGAGCTATATACTAGTTATAACAAATACATGTAAAACATAAAGATTTTATTTTAAAAAACAATGAATCAAAGTTAAATTACTGTATAGGAAAAGATCTAGCAGGCAAATACTAACTGTAAGAAAGGTATACAAAGTTTTTTAAGTCAGAAAGAATAAAGACCTAAATGTGGGAGAATAAAAGTAAAACTAAAATTTGAATTCACAATGGAATTCTTAAGCCAAACACAAAGAGCACAAACTTTAGAGAAAAACATTGATTAATTTGACCACATTAAAATAAAAAGCACCCTCTCTATGACAAAAGCACCATAAACAGATGAAAGGTAGCCACAGAATAGAAGATCCTTATGTGGGGTTTGTGTGAATTCTTCTAGCTAAGAGGATTAGTAACCAAGAAACCTAAAGCACCTTACAAAACAGGTAAAATATAAAATGCATAAGTGTATAGAATTCTATGCTTAGTTTAGTGTAGTTTCTCGATAAAAACATTGGCTCAGGATGAGGAATATGTGACTTAGGAGCAATTCTTAGGTAAAGAACCACAAGCTTAACTAGGAGTCAACAACAAGATCTGGCTTATAAAAGAAAAGCAGATGTAAACTTCAGTCATAGTGAGAGAAGACAACGTTTAAAACTCTATAGTGTCCAGGTTATACCCAGAGTATTGAATGTTTCCTAATTAACAAATATTCATGTAATTTTTTTTTAAAAAAGGAAAATGCATGATGAGGCCTGAAATCTATGTTAAGGTACCATCTGTTAAAACAGACACTTAACATCCAATTTTCAAAAGTGTGTTGTTCTTGAAGCTAGATACCTTTATTGTTATTTTAGTGGGGTTCATACAAGGTAAATGCTTGTGTTTGATCCACTAACTATATATACTTATTTTCTTCAAATCAAGGAATGGGCAGTAAGATAAAAATCTTTTACTTAAAAAAAACAACAGGGTTTTTGTGCTGCTTCTTGAACATTTTATCATCTATTCTTTCAAAGATAGGTAGCATGCTTTCTTAGGCATTGATCTTCAGTATCCCTTCCATTAGATAGAATGCTGAGTTGGCTGGGCTATATCTGGTCTAATTTTTGCTAGCTCTTATTTTCCTGTATATACTTCAAAATAGCCATAAATAAAGAACATATCTTATTTTAAAATTAACTATTGTATTTTTCATCTATAGGATGAATATGAAAAGTAGAAGAGCAGTTTACTATATATATATATTTTTTTTTTTTTTTTTTTTTGAGTTGGAGTCTCACTCTGTTACCCAGGCTGGAGTGCGGTGGCACATTCACGGCCACCCCAGCGTCAACCTCCTGGACTCCGGCGATCCTTCCATCTCAGCCTTCCAAGTAGCCAGAATTACAGGCGTGTGCTATCTTGCCCAGCTAATTTTTTATTTATTGTAGAATGAGGTCTTGCCAAGTTGCCCAATTTGGTCTCGAACCCATGGGCTCAGGCAATTCACTTGCCTCACCTCTCAAAGTTCTGGGATTACAGGCTGAGCCACTGAGGCCAGCCTTGCAATTATTTTTAAGGGCTTAGGGAATAGAGTGTTTATATGTTGCTTCAGTTTAAATCTTGCCAGATGAATAATTCAATTCTAGGAATGAATTAAAGACATACATGGCCAGGCGCAGTGGCTCAAGACTGTAATCCCAGCACTTTGGGAGGCCGAGGCGAGAGGACTGCCTGAGTCCAGGGGTTCAAGACCAGCCTGGGCAACGTGGCAAGATCTCATCTCTATAATAAAGCAAAAAAATTAGCCAGGCGTGGTGGTGTGCACCTGGAGTTCCAGCTACCTGGAAGGCTGAAGCGGAAGGAACACCTGAGCCTAGTAGGTCGAGGCTTCAGTGGCCGTAAGTAAGCTATTGCACTCCAGCCTGGGCAACAGAGAGACTCCAACTAAAAAAAAAAAAAAATGAGCTCAAATTATTCAGTGGTGTGTGTGTGGTTGTTGTTAATTTTTTTTTCTTTTTTTGTTGGAGTCTTACTCTGTTGCCCAGGTTGGAGTGCAGGGGCACGCTCTCGGTCACTACAGCCTCGACCAGCTGGGCGCAGTGACTCATGCCTGTAATCTCGGCACTTTGGGAGGCAGAGGCAAGAGGATTGCCTGGTCCAGGGGTTCGAGACCAGCCTGGCAACTCGATGAGACCTCATCTCAACAATAAATAAAAAAAATTAGTCGA
>CAUYQG010094792.1:0-11073 GCA_963574415.1 Tarsius wallacei
GCCCTTGGGTTACGGCTTTATCACCAGTTCTCCCTGGGTTTAGGAGTAGGAGTTCACTAATCTGTTTCTTTTTTTTTTTTTTTTTTTTTTTTTTGAGTCAAAATCTCTCTGTTGCCAATGCTGGAGAGCAGTGGCATGATCAGGGCTCACCTCAGCCCTGACTTGCTGGGCCCGTGTAGTCCTACAGCCTCAGCTTACCGATTAGCTAAGACTGCAGAGGTGTACCACCACACCAGGCTGATTTTTCTATTTTTTGGTAGAGACAAGGTCTTGCTCTTGTCTCGGCCTCCCAAAGTGCTAGGACTACAGGTGTGAACCACCATACCTGACAAAGTTTACACCTCTGTTGATACATCCAGTGAAAAGTTTAAGAACTGAAATGAAGCCAGGCTCGGTGGCTCAGCCTGTAATCCCACATTTGGGAGGCTGAGGTGAGTGGATTGCCTGAGCCCGTGGGTTCGAGACCTGCCTGGGCAACTTGGCGAGACCTCATCTCTACAGTAAATCAAAAAATTAGCTTGACGTGGTAGCGCATGCTTGTAATTCCGGCTACTCGGAAGGCTGAGGCGGAAGGATCGCCAGAGCCCAGCAGGTCGAGGCTGCAGTGGCTACTGCACTCCAGTCTGGGTGACAGAGTGAGACTCCAACTCAAAAAAAAAAAAAAAAAAACTGAATTGAGTCTTCTTGTATATGAAAGGAAAGATGTTTTAAAACCAAATTTTTGAAATACTGCTAACCCTGACTGCAGTTTGTGTACCTTATTGAAGAGCAGAACGCTTAAGTATAAACAAAATGAAATATAGAAGAAAATAGTAATTCTAATTCCTTCTTTAAGACTAAATACTGTTTGAGGCAAAACCTTGTATCTTTGATAAAAGCTTTAGCAAATATTTTGTATTTATTTGCCTGAGTCTAACATTAATAGAAATAGTAGAAATATTTTTATTCAATGCTGTCAAACCAGGAGTCGATCAATAATTGAAAAAGACTGGGTGCTGTGGCTCAAGCCTGTAATCACAGCACTTTGGGAGGCCGAGGCGAGAGGATTGCCTGGGTAACTTGGTGAGACCTTGTCTCTACAATATATCAAAAAATTAGCTGGGTGTGGTAGCGTACACCTGTAGTTCTGGCTACTTGGAAGGCTGAGGCGGAAGGATCGTCTGAGCCTAGCAGGTCGACTCTGGGGTGGCCATGAGCGTGTCACTGCACTCCAGCCTGGGCGATAGAGTGAGACTCTTGACTCAAAAAAAAAAAAAGAGGAAAAAGTCAACTATTGACAAAATCATAGAAAAAGACACATGTTTTAACATTTTATTTTAAAGAAACACATCACTTGCCAATCTTGTGATGTAGGGCCAAGAGTTGTTTTGTTTAGTTTTGTTTTAGTGTAAGTCTGCTGGTGAGAGTTGTGTGACTTTCTTATGTAGAGCACATCTATAATGTGTAGTCTTAAGTTTATAATTGCAGTTTGTTTTAAGTGGAAAGAGAACTTAAAGATGCTCAGAACATTCTGAGAAGAGAATCCTTCTAGGTGTTTACATTTTTTCCTTCAATCAGAGTTAGTCAACATATTTTTTTTTTTTTTTGAGTTGGAATCTCACTCTGTTGCCCAGACTGGAGTGCAGTGGCACATTGACAGCTACCGCAGCCTCAACTTACTGGGCTCAGGTGATCCTTCTGGCTCAGCCTTCCAAGTAACTGGAACTGTACAGGTACATGCCACCATACCTGACTAATTTTTTTATTTATGGTAGAGATGAGGTCTCACCAAGTTGCCTAGGCTGGTCTCAAACCCATGGGCTCAGGTAGTCCTCTCACCTCAGTCTCCCAAAATGCTGGGGTTATAGATGTGAGCCACTGCACCTAATTTTTATAGAAACAGTAACTTTCTCTTTCACTCTCATGTTTTATTTTTTATCATTATATAGTTTTATTAAAAGCACAGATAACATAAACAGTTTTAGGGTTACTGATATGCTATACGCTAGGTAAGCATCCAACTCAACAGGTTGTGTGGATACTTGAAAGTAGACAATTATATTGAATTAGCAAATTATTAAAACAACTGTGATACAGTATTGTAAGTACTTGTTTTTTTTTTCTTTTCTTTCTTTCTTTTTTTTTTTTTTTAAGACAAAGTCTTGCTATGTTGCCCAGGCTGGAGTGCAATGGCACGATCATAGCCCACTGCAGCCTTGAACTCTGGGCTCAAGCAGTCCTCTTTGCTCAGTCTCCCCAAGTAGCTAAGACTACACGAGTGCACCACCACATCCAGCTAATACTTAATTTTTTTATAGAGACTAGGTTTCACTATGTTGCCCAGGCTAGTCTCAAACTTCTAGCCTCAAGCAATCCTCCCACCTCCATCTCCCAAAGCATTGGGATTACAGGCATGAGCTATTGTGCCCAGCCTAGTGCTTCTTTATTATACATTAAATAGCAAGATGTAACATTGGGTCAAAAAACTATCATAATTTTGAAACAGTGGTGAGCACAAATGATAAAATTTTTTTGAGTCAGAGTCTCACTCTGTCACTCAGGCTGGAGTGCAGTGGCAAACTCAGTGGCTACCACAGCCTCAACCTGCTGGGCTCAGGTGAGCCTTCCACCTCAGCCTTCCAAGTAAGTGGGACTACAGGTATACACCACGCCTGGCTCATTTTTTAATTTGTTATAAGATGAGGTCTCGCCAAATTGCCCAAACTGGGCTTAGATAAACTGCCCAAATCCCTGGGCTTAGACAATCCTCTTGCCTCTGCCTCCCAAAGTGCTGAGATTACAGATGTGAGCCACTGAGTTGGCACAAATGATAAATTGAGATACCTGCAACAACTGTAATGTAAAATTAAAATGTTCCATTTCTATTGGTGTCACAGTCACGGGTACTGCTATTACTGCTGTAATTTGAAACCAGTATTCATAAATAGGAGGAAAGCCCAATTCAGTAGAAGTTATGAGAAAAAAACTATTTTTCCTTTCCACATTCACGGACTCCATTGTCTGTGAACAAAAGCTAAGAAGCAATGTTTTACAAGATCCCGTCTGATCTTTTTTTTTTTTTTGGAGTCGGGGATCTCACTTTGTTGCCCATGCTGGAGTACAGTAGCACAATCATAGCTCACCATGGTCTCAACCTCTTGTGCTCAGGTGATTCTTCCACTTCAGCCTCTTGAGTAGCTGAGACTATAGGCACATGCCACTGCACCCAGCTAATTTTTTAATTTTTTGTAGCAATGAGGTCTTGCTATGTTGCCTAGGCTGGTCTCAAACTCCTGGGCTCAAACAATTCTCTCGCCTTGGCTTTCTGAAGTGCTGGAATTATGAGTGTGAGCCACTGTGTGCCTAGCCAGCCCTTCTGTTATTGAACAGAGAATTCTATTACCTTTTCTGAGGCAGCCTTATCCTTACATGAGCATCTCTTTTTAAAACACTTTTCCTAGCCGGGCTCGGTGGCTCAGCCTGTAACCCCGCGCTTTGGGAGGCTGAGGTGAGTGGATTGCCTGAGCCACCGGGTTCGAGACCCACCTGGGCAACTTGGCGAGACCTCATCTCTACAATCAATCAAAAAATTAGCCGGGCGTGGTAGCACACACCTGTAGTTCTAGCTACTTAGAAGGCTGAGGCGGAAAGATCTCCGGAGCCCAGCAGGTTGAGGCTGCGGTGGCCGGGAGCGTGCCACTGTACTCCAGTCTGGGCAACAGAGTGAGACTCCAACTCAAAAAAAAAAAAACACTTTTCCTGGCGGGCTCAGTGGCTCAATCTGTAATCTCAGCACTTTGGGAGGCCAAGGCGAGTGGATTGCCTCAGCCCACAGGTTCAAGACCATCCTGGGCAACTTGGTGAGACCTCATCTCTACAATAAAATTTTGAAAAAGTTAGCCAGGCATGGTAGCACACACCAGTAGTTCCGGCTATGTGGAATCTGAGGCGGAAGGATCATCAGAGCCCAGCAGTTTCACCTTGGGGTGGCTGTTACTGTGCCACTGCACTCCAGCCTGGGTGGCAGAGTGAGGCTCCAACTCAAAAAAATAAAAAATAAAACACTTTTCCTTTGTTAAGCTAAAATGTCTCCATAGTCATTGCATGAATTCTGTACATGACAGGCTTTCATATATTTTAAAATAAATCTAACCCATAGTCTTCCTTTCTTTTGGCTATATGCCAGCTCTTTCAAAATCTTTCTTGTTGGAGAAAAGGGGAGTTTAATGGATATAGTTTCAGATTTGCAAAATAAAAAAGACCAGATTGGTTTCACAACAACATGAATATCCTTAATATTACTGAACTATAAACTTAAAAATTGTTAAGATGATAAATGTTATATATATATTTTTCCACAGTATATGATGATGATTGGTGGGTTTCGGTGTCCTCACATTTCTAGTTGCTTTCTTATAAATGTGCTCTAATGTATTGCTGGGATCCAAAATGAAATGTGGTTCTGAGACATGTTCTCTTTAGTAAAGAGTGGGATCGCAGCTGTTATCGTTCTAAGTGCTATATTTCTGTTACTGTGGCCTGCTGTTAGATTATTTTTGGGTGAGGGAAGGACTGCTGCAGGGCAGACAGTCATAGTGGATAGTGGCATCATTTTAGGTTTACCCCTAGAACTTGTTCATATGTGTTGCTGAGCCCAAGCATAGTACTTTGGTATATCTCTACAACATGCATTTTGTTAAATTTAGTCCAGATTATTTTGGTCTATCAGAATCCATTTGGGTTTTGTTTCTGTAGTCATTTTGAATTCATTATGCCTCTGAGTTTCCAGTCAATCAGAAACTTCAACGATAAGTTGTGATAAAAAGAAAAACAAAAAGCTGAAAGAGCCCTGTATCATATCACTGGAAACCTCTGGTATGATGCAAATTCATAACTTTTGGGTATTCTAGCCTATTGCTCCATTGTAGACAACAGAATATCAAGGAAGACTTCATTAAATATCTTCCTGGACTCTATTTTACACAAACAAATGCCATGGAAGAAATATGCAAAGGGAAGCACATTCATGAATGGGTTTCTCTTGACTGCCTTACCTAGTATAATGTTGGTTTATTTTTACTTTTTATTTTGGAATAATAAGAGAGTCAAGGAAGTTACAAAAAATTATGCAGGTAGGTCCCATATACCCTTCACACAGGCTGCCGTACTGATAACGTCTTGCATAACTATTATTTACCATCATAACCAGGAAATTAACATCATTACAATCCACAGAGTTTATTTGGATTTGACCTTGTGTGTATGTGTGTGTGTGTTTCTATGTAGCTTCATGTAACCGCAGGGCTCACTTATACCCTAACCCTAGCCCTAGCCCTAGCCCTAACCCTAACCCTAACCCTAACCCTTAAACTACAGCTCTACCCTCTCCCCTCCCACTCCCAATTCTTAATCCCTGGCAACCACTAATCTATTCCAACTCTACTGTTTTGAGAATATTATATAGATGCAATCATAGGGTACGTAATGATATGAGGGTAGCTTTTTTTTTTTACTATAATTCTAGCATGTTATCAATAATTCATTCTACTTTAATAAATATGAATTAGAAATGATCATATAAATAATAAATGAATCAATAACAATAAATGAATCATAAGTAATAAATTAATCAATAATTTGGGGTTTTTTGTTGTTTTTTGTTTGTTTTTGTTTTTGATTTGGAGTTCTCACTCTGTTGCCCAGACACACTCACGGCCACTGCAACGTTGACCTGCTGGGCTCAGGCGATCCTTCTGCCTCAGCCTTCCAAGTAGCTGGAACTGCAGGCATGTGCCACCACGCCTAGCTAATTTTTTGATTTATTGTAGAGATGCGATCTCGCCAAGTTGCCTGGGCTGGTCTTGAACCCGTGAGCTCAGGCAATCCTCTCACCTCGGCCTCCTTAAGTGCTGGGATTATAGGCATGAGCCACCGTACCCGCTTCAATAATTTGTTAATTTCATGGTACAACAGTTTGTTTAGCCATTTGTACATCAAAGGACATTTTAATTGTTTTTAGTTTTTTGCTATTATAAATAAAGCTGCTATGGACATTCATGGTGCAGTCACTCTGGGAAACAGTTTAGCAATTTCTTAAAAAACTAAATGTGTAACTACCTTAATATTAGCAGTTGCATTCCTGACCTTTTAATACGGAGAAAAAAGATTTATATGCATGTTAAAATCTGCACATGAAAGTTTATAGCAGATTTATATACTTCTCAGACATAAAAAGGAATGAACGATTGATACATGCAACTATTGATACACAATGATGAATCTTTAGAGAATTATGCTGGGTAAGAAAAGACAATTCCCAAAGTTTACATACTACATGATTCTATGCAGCTAACATTCTTGAAATTTGGAAATGGAGAACAAATTAGTAGTAGACAGGGCTTAAAGAGGGAGTAAGGTTGAAGAGGAAAGTGGTTATGACTATAAAAGGCAACATGAGCCAGGCACACCTGTAATCCCAGTACTTTGGGAGGTTCTGCCTCTTGGGATTGCTTGAACCCAGGAGTTCAAGACCAGCCTAGACAACATGGGGAGACCCTGTTTCTACAAAAAATAAAAAAAGAATTAGCCAGGCATGGAGGCTTACGTCTCTAGTCCCAGCTACTCAGGAGACTGAGGTGGAAGTATCTCTTGAGCCCAGGAAGTCAAGGCTATAGTGAACTGTGATTGTGCCACTGCATTCCAACCTAGGCAACAGAGTGAGACCCCAGCTCAAAAAAGGAAAAAAGACAACACAAGGGATGTGGTAATGGAAATGTTCTGCATCTTGACTGTAGCAATTCCAGTATCCTGGTTGTGCTATTGACCTATAGTTTGATAACTTGTTACCATTGGGTGAAAATGAGTAAAGGGTACACTGGATTCCCGTATTGTATTTACATCTGCATGTGAATCTCCAGTTACCTGAAAATAAAAAGTTTAATTTAAAACGATACTGCTGACCGGGCTCAGTGGCTCAACCTGTAATCCCAACACTTTGGGAGGCCGAGGCAAGTGGATTTCCTTAACCTGCGGGTTCAAGACCAGCCCAGGCAACTTGGTGAGACCTCATCTCTACAATAAATCAAAAATTAGCCAGGCATGGTAGCATGTGCCTATAGTTGTGGCTACTTGAAAGGCTGAGGCAGAAGGATCACCAGAGTGCAGCGGGTCGACACTGGGATGACTATGAGTGTGCCACTGCACTCCAGTCTGGGCTACAGAGTGAGATTCCAACTAAAAAAAAAAAAACATACTGCTGAACTTTATGCTGTTTACATTATATCTTAATAAAGCTGCTGCCAAAACACACATATACAGAGAAGCAGCAGCTACTAAGCTGTTTTTCACTGTGGTTATATTATTTTACATTTCCACCAGCAATGTATAAGTGATCTAGTTTTTTTGTATTCTTGCCACCATTTCGTGGTGTTACTGTTTTTTAATTTTAGCCATTCTGATAGGTATGCAATGATAGCTCATTGTGGTTTTGTTCTACATTTTCCTAATGACTAATGATGTTGAACATCTTTTTATATGTTTATTTGCCATCAGTATATCTTCTTTGGTGAAATGTCTGATCACGTCTTTTACCTGTTCTCTGATTCGATTATTTTTTATTGCTGGGTTTTGAGAGTTAGTTCTAGATACATATCCCCTGCTGATATGTAGTTTGCAAATATTTTCTTTCTGTCTGTAACTTGTCTTTTTCTTTTCCTAACAGAATTTTTAGCAGAGCAAACATTTTGTTTTTTCATTTTGTTTTTTGAGTTGAGGTCTCACCCAGACTGGAGTGCGGTGGCATGATCACAGCTCACCTCAGCCTCAAGCTCCTGGGTAGCTGGGACTACAGGCCATGAATGAGATAGAATAATAAAAAAGTACTATGCAAGTTATGCTTGGTTTTTTCCATCATGTACTTTAGACTTGGCCCCTGTGCTAATTTTTACAGGAAGCTGAAGATTAATTATAATTTTGTTGCAGTCTGTATGTTGGGATCATATTCATGTAATTGAACCAGTAAAACCAAAGCTACTCTGGAGCTGAATAAAAGACTAGAATTGCAGGTGGGGTCCTGGATGTCTATCTTTTGCTTCTCTTTAAATTTCCCACAGGGGGCCTGGTGCAGTGGCTCATACCTATAATTCTAGCACTTTGGGAGGCCGAGGTGAGAGGATTGCCTGAGCCCACGGGTTCGAGACCAGCCTGGACAACTTGGCGAGACCTCATCTCTATAATAAATCAAGAAAAATGAGCCAAGTGTGATGGCTCATGCCTGTAGTTTCAGCTACTTGGAAGACTGAGGTGGAAGGATCACCTGAGTCCAGTAGGTGAGGCTGTGGTAGCTGTGAGCATGCCACTGCACTCCAGCCTGGGCAACAGAGTGAGACTCAGACTCAAAAAAAAAAAATTTCCCACAGGGCTGTATTAGCAGCAGCATGGCACCTCCTGTTGTAGACTGGGAGAAATTGAGCATCATATACCCAGCATACCTTTGCCACTGAAATACTTTTACCTTCTAGGGAGGGGATGTATGACTTAGTAATGTAGGTTTATAGAGTAATGAACTAAATTTATTTATGGTCCATCGTTTGCATAGAATATTTTCTTTAGGAGTTCTGAGAGCACACCTTGTTTTATTTCTTTTCTGTGCCATAATGATAGAATTTCAAGCAAAATCAGCAAGTCTGAACAATACCTATGTAAGGTCAGGCTAAGCACACATAGTGCTGTGCCTCTTCTGTTTGTCTCCTGGAAATGGTACCTCATTGTTTTCCTATTTGGGTTGGTGAGGTTATATATAATAAGACCATATGTGAAAAGTTTAAAACCCATCTCAGAATGCTCCAGGGCATGGTAAGTAAGGGAGAGGTCTACAAGCTTGTCCTCTCATGTTCTAATTGTCCTCCTAAATGGTTTAAGTTTTTTTTAATCACATAATGATTTGGAAAGGAAGGCATCTACATCAAAATATTTCATTTGAGTTTGGAAGAATATTGGTGGAGGGGATATTGGGAGAATAGCCAGGAAGAAGCAGAAACACTATTCATTATATTCAAAAGGTAGAAGCAACCATAGTGTTTATTGATCAATGGATAAACAAAATGTTTTGGAGTAGAATGTGGAATGGAATACTATTAAACATTTAAAAAGGAGATTCTGGCACATGCTATAACATGGATGAACTTTGTAATAAGGTAGACATAAAAGGACAAATATTCCTCCTATGTGAGTGTCTCAGAGTAATCAAAAAAAATATATTTTTTTTTGAGTTGGAGTCTCACTCTGTCTCCCAGGCTGGAGTGCAGTGGCACGCTTATGGCCACCACAGCCCTGACCTGCTCGGCTCAGGCGATCCTTCTGCCTCAGCCTTCCAAGTAGCTGAAACTATATGTGTGAGCCACCATGCCTGGCTAATTTTTTTATTTTTATTGTAGAGATGAGGTCTCACCATGTTGCTCAGACTGGTCTCTAACCCCTGGTCTCAGATAATCCTCTCGTCTTCGCCTCCCAAAGTGCTGGAATTACAGGCTTAAGCCACTGTGCTCAGCCAGTAGTCAAATTTATAGAGAAAGAGAGTGTTGGTTGACTGGGGTTGACGGGTAGTGGTAGTAATGGAGAGTTAGCGTTTAATGGGTACTTGAAGAAGTTCTGGAGGTGGATAGTGGTAATAGTTGCACAACAGCGTGAAAGTACTTCATGCCACAGAACTGTAAGCTTAAAAGGGTTTAACATGGGCCTGGCATGATGGCTTATGCCTGTAATTCCAGTACTTTCGGAGGCAGAAGCGAGAGGAATGCTTGAGCCCAGGGGTTTGAGACCAGCCTGGGCAACTTGGCGAGACCTCGCCTCTACAAAAAAATAAAAAATTAGCAGGGTGTGATGGCATGCACCTGTGGTTCCAGCTACTTGGAAGGCTAAGATGGAAAGGATCGCCTGAGCCCATCAGGTTGAGGTAGCAATGACTATAAGCATGCCACTGCATTCCAGCCTGGGTGTCAGAGTGAGATTCTGACTCAAAAAAAAAGGAGGATTTTATATGCCAATTTTATGTCATATGTATTTTACTACAATAAAAAAAAGCAGCAGCAGTGATTGAAAGGTAAAGGTTTGACTTAGATCATACCTTTGATTTTTCATTAAGCAAGTGTTTGAGTGCCTACTATATGGCAGGCACTATTTTAAGCCTAGATACAGTGATAAATAAATCAAGTAAGGTCCTTGCCTTCACAGAGCTTATGATCTATTAAGAGAGATAGACTATGTAGAAAAAGACAGATGATTAAACAAGATTTATGATGGTGACAAGTTCTGTGAAGGAAGTACGATGAGATGAGAAAGTGATGGGGGATGTCACTACTTTAGAAAGGGGATTCAGTGAAAACCTCTTGAGTTGATATTTGAGCTAAGAATGAGCCAACCATGCAAAGAACAGGAGAACTCTAGGTATAGGGAACAACTAGTATAAAGGCCCATGGGTAGAAGAAATCAGCGTGTTTGGAGAACAAAGAAGATCAGTATGACTAAGGCATTATCAACAAAGGAGTGAGTGGCTGGAGTGGCTCACACCTATAATCCCAGCTACATGGGAGGCTGAGGTGGAAGGATTTTTTTTTTTTTTGAGGCAGGGTCTCATTCTGTTGCCCAGGATGGAATGCAGTGGAGTGCTCACTGCAGCTTCAACCTTCTGGACTCAGGTGCTCCTCCTGCCTCAGCCTCCTGAATAGCTAGGACTACAGGTATGGGCCACTGCATACACCTGGCTGATTTTTGTTGTTGCTACTGAGACAAGGTCTTACTATGTTGCCTAGGCTGGTCTCAAACTCTTGGGCTCAAATGGTCCTCCCACTTCAGCCTCCCAAAGTGCTGGGATTACAGGCACAAGCCACTGTGCCCAGCCCAGGAGGATCTCTTGAGCCCAGGAGTTCAAGTCTGCAGTGAGCTGTGATTGTGCCGCTGCACTCCAGCCTGGGTGACAAAGCCAAAGACCCTGACTCTTAAAAAGAAAGAAAGAAGCCAGGCTCGGTGGCTCAGCCTGTAATCCCACGCCTTTGGGAGTCTGAGGTGAGTGGATTGCCTGAGCCTGCGGGTTCGAGA
>CAUYQG010094793.1:0-39142 GCA_963574415.1 Tarsius wallacei
TATTTTTTATTTTATTTTATTTTTTGAGTTGAAGTCTCACTCTCACCCAGACTGGAGTGCAGTGGCCGCTCCCGGCCACCGCAGCCTCGACCTGCTGGGCTCCAGCAATCCTTCCGCCTCAGCCTTCCAAGTAGCTGGAACCACAGACGCGTGCTACCACGCCCGGCTAATTTTTTATTTTATTGTACAGAAAATTATAAATACACAAAATAACATAGATGAATCGCAAAAGAATCAAGATGACTCAAAGAAGCTAGATGCAAAAGTTTCATAATATATAATTCCATTTATATGACACTGTGAAAAAGACAAACCTAGAGTCATAAATAAGATTGTTGCGCCTGTAATCCCGTGCTTTGGGAGGCTGAGGTGAGTGGATTGCCTGAGCCCGCGGGTTCAAGACCTGCCTGGGCAACTTGGCGAGACCTCATCTCTACAATAAATCAAAAATTAGCCGGGCGTGGTAGCGCTCGCCTGTGGTTCCAGCTACTTGGAAGGCTGAGGCGGAAGGATCGCTGGAGCCCAGCAGGTAGAGGCTGCGGTGGCTGGGAGCGGCCACTGCACTCCAGTCTGGGTGATAGAGTGAGACTCCAACTCAAAAAAAAAAAAAAAAAAAAATGTTTCGGATCTAGACATTATATAAATAAGGATTAGTATTTCCTAATCAATCATTGGGAAGAAATGAAAATAAGAATAACTTCATAAATGATCACAGAAAGAACATTGTAGCCATCTCCTTAAGTATAGTTGTCTGATATTCTAATGAAAATATATACATAAGTTTCTCTCATAGGAAGTCAGTACTCAATTTTTTTAAGAGTTAAAATTCTCCTCAAGCTGTATAACTATTTTCCTATGGCAGGATGCCTTATATAGGGTAGGGGAAAAGTCTTTATCTATTTGAGCATAATTTCTAAACTTTTCACTGAAAGAGAAGTACTCTTTTTCTTTCACTTTTACTTGCACTGGTTTGAAATAATGACCATAAAACTTTAAACAATAAGATACCTCACAAAAGCCAGTTATCATTCATGCATGCTCTATGATGCTTGCCAGTGTATCTAAAACTGGTTCAGACCCAAAAGTAACTTCCCATAGAAAATTGTTGCTTTTCTTTTGGTTTAGGAAATCAATCGACTCTTAAATACGGTTTAATCTGTAATGTAAGGAAACCACTCTACTTCTAGGAAATTCAAGGGAGACAAATGGTGAACATTAGAACCCTCAATTTGCATCTAACTACCCTTTTTATTACAATAAAATTTGAGAGAAATGCTTTCAGAAGCTTGAGATGACAAAATCATTTATTCCTACTATTTGCTATTGCTTACTTCCATCGGGTTAATTTAAGGCCCAGTGGCCTCACAATGACTCTAAGGCAGAGATCACCCACTAATTTCCGTAATTTCCAATTATTATTTTATCGTCACAGTAATTCTTTAAGCCAGGTCTACTATTATACCCTTTCCACAGGTTGAGGAACTGCATCTTAGTGAGGTTAAATGTCTTGGCCAAGCTTATTAGGCTAGTGAGTAGTAGAGACAGAATTCAAAACCAGGACTGTTCTAGACTCGGAGTGAACTGCTTGATGAGTAAGGAAAGCTGAAAACCAAGGACTGGGACACAAGACTCTAACCTGGGGAAAGCTTTTCAAAGGACAGAATCAGACCAAAACTACATTTGTATTGATGCTGAAGAACTTAGTTACCCTTTAGTCTACATTGTAAACTTCATGCTGGAAAAATCCTGGCTCCTGAAAAAAGTAGTCCCTGAGGGCTGACTGGAAGGAGAACTCTCCAGGAAGAAGACAAGGATAATCTGTGACTCTCAATGCAAAATGGACAGAACCTGGTTATACCTCCCAGTAGTTATGACCTGTCACTTAGGGTAGGAAATTATGAACTGACGGCCACTCCCAATGGCTTCAGCTGGTCACTTTAGTAAGACCATGATGCCCACAGCCTGTCCGTTCCCTGATGAGTAGGACCAAGCACAAGTGGTAACTCACATTGTCTGAATGCGACAAAGACCAAACGGAACAGTACATTTTGGCTAGAAGCTCCCTGAACAATTTCTAGAAACTCTTCCTTTCTGCTGGCAGAAGAAAACACATCTACTTGGTTGTCATAAGATTTTTCTTTTTCTTCTTTTCATTCCCCAAAGACAGATATGCTTTCCTGAGAAATCTGAAATTACAAGGTGCTCTTTTAGATATTGCCACATAATTTACACTCTGACAAAGATTTTCCCAGCAGCCCCTTGGAATCCATTTTCATGCAGTCTGCTGGCAATCCTATGTAATTTTGACAAAGGTCTTATTCCCAGGGAGTGGCCATGGTAACCCCCGTCCTTCAATGGCCCCAACTGGCCTATCTGTTGAGTGGCTGAAGTGCTGAGTGACCAGAAGCCTGCTACATGGCGATGAAGCCCAGATGAGACCACTCAAGGACCAGTTCAGCCCCTGTGAGGTGTCCTGTTTCTCCATGTTGAAACTTGGCCAGTCTTGTCAGCCCAGTGACAATGAAAAAAAGAACAGAAAAAGAAACTCTGTTAATAGGATTATATGATTTGGGAAGTAGAGTGTTGTTACAGATGATTTATTTTGAAAGCTGATTTCGTTTTAGTGAAAACAAGCTCAACCCATTACACCAGAGACCGTGGTGCCAAACACAATCATTTCCAGTTTGAAAGATGTGATTGCTTTTTAATGTGGAAATTTCACAAGGTTACAAAGAGGAAAAAAATTAAACTCCTTTCCTATAACAAAGTCACTTTGGGATATGGGTTGCAATGCCCTGACAGTGTCCAGATACCCTGACCACATTGCAAGCAGAAAGGTGGATGGGTGTGATTTACACCATTTCTCCATTGTGCTTTTCTCATGCTTTTGAAATACCCAAATAGTATTATTTTTACCAAAATAAATAGAGAATAATATCTTTTCAATACTGGGAGTATGCAGGGTCAGACAAGGATGGGAGAGATTGAGGTGATAAATTCAGGGAAAGAAACATAATCTGTATGTGTATGCATGTGCGGGTGCAAGTGTGTGTGCGTGTGTCTGTGTGTGTGTGTGTGACCTGCACTTCACCAGAACAATCTTATTTGATTTCTTGTCTTTGACCAGCCCAATAGCTTGATCTGTAGTCTGTCCTAGTGTATACAGTCTGGTGTGTGGCTTTCACTAGAGTCCACACTACCTTCTTCTCTGTGCCAGCCCTCCATACCTTTGAGAGAGTTTAAAAGAAATAAAGACTTTCAAAGTGGAGATTTTATAATTATGTAATTCCATCTACATGTTTTAGCAGAAATTTTTCTATAAACTAAGCCTTTTCTTTATACCTGTATTATTAGGTTATCTTGTAACATTGTTCCTCCTAGAAAGGTAGAATATATGTTTATTTTTGTGGTTTTTAAATTACCAGTATTTGGAATAAGGATTTGGTGAATTAGCCACCTCCGCTGGTGACAAATAGATTTTGTTTTGTTTCACTTTGACTTTTTTCAATATCACTATGAATGCTTGGATCTTAATATTTAATTTGAATGGATTAGTGAATAAAGAAGATAGTTTTTACTTGTAAAAACTAAAAAGAAATACTCATCAAATCCATTTTTAAGTGATCATAAGATATGGCTGAGATTATCAAATGATGATGGTTGGGTGTTGATTCTGCCATATTTCATCAGCTCTTAGAACTCTTTGCTAATACATAATCCAGAGTGAAATTTTTAGAAAACAGTAAGTGGGAAAAAGTGTCTCTGCTGGTTAAAAAAAAAAAAAAAAAAATCACCAAATGGTGGATGATCAACAAATATTAACCATTTTGAAGAGAATGGAATGTTTTTCTTGTGGAACACGTTTCTCCATCCTTAAATTAGGCTTTCATCCTTGGCCGTGGAGCGTGGGTCCTGGGCACAGAGGAGGAGAAATACGGCAAAGACAGGGTAGCAGTATTTCTCAGGTCTTTGGCTGAAAGCAACAGTACACCATGAAACCCTTTGTCCTTCCAGTACTGGTTACTATTTTTTGCCTGTGCATCTTGAACACATGTCATCTTCCTCTGTGCCCAGCAGGGAGGAAGCAGGTGAAGAAACTCCATGTATTCTTGCATCGACTGGACCCAGCACAAAATGACACAAGTCCAAGTCTAACTAAAGGGACCTGAAAGCCAAAAGGAAAAGGTGTTTGCCTTTCAATGAGGTGGAATTTGAGGGGAATGAGTTGGGAGTCGGAATAACCAGCAAAAGTGAGATAAGTTTTTCGTTTAAGCAAGTCCTAGTTAGCTCCTGGGACTTGATACTTGCCCCACCACCATTAGTTCCCAGGCCAACACAGAACTTTTAGATCAGCTCATTTCATGTAGTGAGCATACATTTTCTATCATTTCCCTTTTTTGATTATTTCTTTTCTGTTCATTGTTGTTTCAGTTCTCATATAGAAATTTCTACTTCTTAGCATCAACTCATAGAAGAAGGAGACTTTTTAGGGTCATAAAGATCAATGTCACTGGTACTTAGAGAAGAGGCTATGTTTATTGAGTGGCTACGTGTTCCAACTATGTCATATACTCATCTCATTTAATACTCACAAAATCTTAAGATAGATATTACTATCACACTTGGTGGTGGGAGGATGAATTTTTAAGAACCTGCAGGTTGATCTGCTCATCCTTCTAGGTCATTCTGCCGCCCAACTTTGCTGGAGGCAGCAAAAGCTTATTGATTCCTGGCTGAGGACTGGATTATTCAATGATATAAGCCTAGTTCTTTTAGGACCTGAGAGTCCTTAATTATTAGACTTTGGGGAAAGAGTTTGGAGATCTTTAGGTGAAAGGGAAGTAAAACATTATTTTCTGTGTCAATTAGATAGATAGATGATTGATAAATAGACGGATGATAGATAGATAGATAGATAGATAATAGTAAAGTGCTATTGGAAATTCCATATAGGTTTGCCCAGCAAATTAGGCCCTGAGACCAATAATAATAAAAGTATCATCTTATATTCATACCATGTGTGCAGTTCTTTGTGCCCTTTCCTATGTATTTTCACATCTAATCTTCCCAACAGCCCTATCACTAAATAAGACAGAGAATGTTATCCCATTTGACAGGGAGAGAAGCTGTGAGTCAGAGAGGTTAAGCAACTTTGTGATCACATAGATAAGCAAGAAACAGAAGTTTAAAATGACTCTTTCTTAGTAACTCTTAAGCAATTTTCATTCCTCCATGATGGAATGCAAGACCCGTGTCCAACTTAGCACCAATGCCCTAAGAAAACTGACCAGCGTGTGTGGACATCCTTCCTCAGCTGCTTAACACACTGTATTTATCGGGTCACTCATCTTCACACTCATCCACTCTTAGTTTCTTGAATGAAGGATTATCTCTTTTTCATTTCCTGTTAAAAAAAATCTTATTTAAGTTTCTAAGTTTTAATTTCAGAGCTCAAACTCAGAAGTCTCGCCACTCAAAATTGACAATTGCCAACTTTTGATATATTTATTTCCATCTGTCATCTCTGCATTCTTGGTACCTAGCCTAATGCCTAACGCAGAGTAGATGTCCAATGAATATTGGTTAAATGTAACTGTGGGATCTGTAATGATGAGAGTTAATTAGGAAATGTGTTACCTAGTGCAGAAATGATATTTGTGATGTATTTCTTTATTCCTTAAATTGTCACGTCTGAGGAGTTTGTAAAATATTTATCCATATTTTACCATTTTATGGTAAGATGACAACGGTGATCCTAAAAAGGTTTTGGGAATGACATCTCTTACCATGTGCTTTTTAAAGGTGAGCTATTCATGCTCTTACAACAATATTGCCACATTGAATGTCTTACTGGGAATTGATTGATGGTTTCTTCCGTTAAAAAAATGGTGCTTTCTTGAATTTCAGTGGTTGCTAAGACTGCACAGTCTACACAGGAATAGAAAACTACGTGAAACCAGACACCGAGCTCAGAGGGCAAGCATGCACACTGCACCAGAAATCATGTTATTCCAACCCAAATGTACTAAATCCTCCTGTAATGTGTGGTCAAGGAGTTAAGATCTGAAGGAAAATGCAAACAGCCTGAAGTGGAAACCATATCTGTCTGTCTCCCTCAGCCTCGAAACTATGACAGAGCTCTGCACAGGAAGGAGGCAGCAGGGACTCTCCCTGTGCTCCTAATCCCTCATAGTCATGACAGCCTCGCTGAGTACATCGAAGGAGTGAGGCAGCGCCCGCCAAGGTCGGGGTTTGGGAACCAGAGGAAGCACACTAGCTCTGTGGTTTGTTAGGAGGCCCTGGGAGGAGCCCTGAGTGTTACAAAGAATCTTTCCTCTACCAACCCTTCCAGCCTCCTCCTCCTCCTCCTCTTCCTTTCCTTCCTCCTCCTCCTCCTCTTCCACCCAGGTTTCATTCTTTTTCACAGAAGTGTGGCAGGCTGGGAGGGTAAAGAAGGTTCACTGGAGAAGAAGACCCCTGGGCCCGGGGCTCTATGGTATGACCTGTGACGACAGCCCGATGGGTTGGGCCACCAGAGACTCCCTTTCATGGGGGCTGTCTCGTTGGAGGAAAAGCCGCCCTGTGTGATGGCTTTGTGGCAGGGGCTGGCAGAAGGCTTGCCCCGCATACTGAGAGGGAGACATTTCTGACCGCAGCTCATGAACCCACATATTTACTCTGGCACATGCCCACTGTTTGTTCATAGGCTTTCTGTCTCTACTAAATGCGTTCCAATTTTGGAGGCTAAATCATTGCCAGTAGTTTCCAGGACATTCCGCTAGGCTAAGCAAAATTGCCTTAAGCGGTAGTCAGAAACCACTGGAGTAGTAAGTGTAAATACAGACTATTTGCAGAAAATGAAAGAATCCGAGCATCTTATCTTCCTTGTGCTGCCTAAGCCTATGAGCTGTATCTTGCAGGAAGTCGAGCAAGGCATTGACAAGGAGCAAGAGAGAGCACAAGGGCTTCATCCCCACCAGAGCCCAGAAACTCCTTGAACCTGCTTGGAAAGTCAGGCCCAGCCTCAAACAGTTCTCACGGCATGTTGTGGAAGCATGTGGGGATAAGGCACTGCCTGACCAGGGGCTGCCTTTTGCCTGGTACAGATTTAAAAATGAATGTAAGAGCTGAGAACGGTGGCGGCAGGATGAGCAGGACATGTGGCCTTCATGGGCTTCTTTCTGAACCATTTCTACCCTTCATGACAGCCATCCCGTCCCAGGGTGAGTCACCACCTTGGGCCTGACAATGGCTTAATGAGTCACGTTGAACCATGCTGATGTTAAGATCTGGGGTAATTGGGAAATTCTCCATTTGTAATAAAACCTCTTGGCACTGTTGAGCTGTGGTATCCCGTATCTTGCCCCAGGCAGGAACAGAAGGAAGGATTTATTACGTGGTGTGGCTTCCCCGTACATTGCTCCTCCACATTCGATTCCTATTAAATGTCTTTCTGACCACAGCAGAGATGTTATTTTTGTATGTGCGTTCGTAATAAATAAACGTGTGCATTATTATTTTTCTTTCATGTTTATTTTAAAGATGTGGAGTACATTTCAGGGTTAGGTATACATACAAATGGCCCTTGTACAAGTAAAGTTTGGGTCTCATTGTGGTCCTCACTTTACCTGGTTTGAGATCAGCTACCCTTCTTGATAAAGTGTGCCCACCCCCTCCCCAGACGTGTGCATTATAAAGTCAGCAACTCTGATATCAACTCACCAACATGACCGTGTTTGTGTCTGGAAAGGGGAAGAAAATTCCCCCCAAAAGCAAATAGTCCAGGAAAATGAATGATCTTCTTTTGAGGCAGCTAAGCGGAGTTTTGCAAGTACTTACATGTATTATAATACCTCCTGAGACTTAGTGAAATAAGTCTTCTTCATCCTAAGGGTAAAGCAAAATTAAGTTGATGTCAGCCACAGTTAAAACTCCACGTGCTGGCATAAGAGAGAGAAGGAAGGGGGTCTGCAGCTCTCCCCATGTGCATTCTGTTAACATTTCAGGCATTTTAACTTTGGGTAGTGGACAGCATGAAGGGGGACTAGGTAGGAACAAGGCCACCACATCAAACTGATAGTGGGGTAGAAGAAACATTTGACACCTCCTGCCTTCTCTGGCCCCCGTCTGTTTTTAATTTTGCTAAATCACTCCCGTCTGGAGATTGTATATTTTAAGTTGCCTCTCCAGGCAACACGGAGGTACAGTGGCAGAGAGCCAGGTCTCAGAGCCAGGCAAGGAGATGCAAAGGCTGGAGTGACCCCAAATCCAAAGACAGACAGAAAAGGAACAGGGTGGGTCATGTCTGAAATGGCATCAGCTGGAAGTCGACGTGAGCAGCCACTGGAATGATGGCACTGGGAGACACGACATTACTCTCATGGCGAATGTAACACTTCATGTGCATTTGTGTTTTACAACATGACTACCCCTTTGAGAGTTCTGAAGGTGACTTCCTGGGAAATGTAAACCACCATGAAATGTCACTGGAAAAAAGATTCCATGGTGAGCACTGCTGAACAGATTCGTGCATCACAAATCTGAGGGTGATGTAAAAGGGGAACACGCTGGTGACAAAATTCAAAACATGCATCATGCATGTGCACGTGGTAAAAACACCAAGATGCTATGGGACATGTAAGTGGAGAGTTTAAGAGGAAACACATTGCCCTGTCTATGTACCCTGACACAGCTCTCTGGTAAGTCACTCAGGTCCACTGGAGAAGAACTTCAAATTCACATGTTCTGAGTGCTGGCTTTCTAAAGTATATACTCATCTAGAAAATGGGCACAGTAATACGCCTACCTCTAAGACAAGTATGAGACTCAAGCCAGAATAAAGCAAATTAAGGGCTATGCACGCGATTTGGAGCAGACTCAGAACTCAGAAATGATTATCTGTGATTGTTCCCTAGAGACTTACATGATGGGAGAATTTTTTTTTAATGTATTGCAATAATGGTAACTAACAGCTTCCTCTGCACAGGGGAACAGCCTTGACCCCAATTTATAATTAGTGCAATCTTTTGTTTATTTTTCGTGTATCTTTCTTCTGCTCAGGTTTATTGCCAACCCGGTGAACTTATCATCATTGCAGCTGCACACACCTCGGTAATCATCTCTTGAGGTGTTAACATTGTGGTTTTCACAAAAAGAAAGAGCAAGGATGGTGTGGGCTCACACAGAGATTTGAATCGAAAATCTGAATGGTAAAAAAAATCCTTCTGCAGGCACGTCTTCATATTTTAGTCAATATCACCATTTAAAGGAATGACAAGACCTGGTGTAGCACCTCATGCCTGTAATCCCAGCATTTTGGGAGACTGAGACTGGAGGAGCACTTGAGGCAAGGAGTTCGAGACAAGTCTGAGTGACATAGCAAGTTCTCATCTCCACAAAAAAAAAAAAAAATTAAAAATTGCTGGGCATGGTGGCATGTACCTGTATTCCCAGCGACTCTGGAGGCTAAGGCAGGAGGATCGCTTGAGGTCAGGAAGTCCAAGCTGCTGTGAGCGTGAATGCTTGTGCTACTGCACCCCAGCGTGGGCAACAGAGGGAGATCCTGTCTCAAAAAAAAAATTTTTTTTTAATGTAAATGTAAAAAAAATGTTAAATGAATGATCAAACTACCTAGTTATTCTTTTGCCAATATAACAGATGCTGTTGATTACAGTTCTATAACTTGTCACTTTCCCAGAAAAATCTCTCCATTGCAAGCATCCAGTCTCAATGCCATTCTTGCTCAAAACTAAACAGTTATGACTCCAGGTGACTTTGCTAAGCATCTTTCTGTATTTACTATCATTTATTAATCTAGGAGCAGTGGAGCAGTTACTTCAAAAGAGAGAACAGTAAGTAGAAGGAGACTACTCCGTGGGGTGGCTGCGTGTGCTTGGCCAGCACTGGAAACCCCATGCCTGTGTGCATTTGTGAATATGAAAAACTCACGTTTACAGGAAGAAACCACACCATGATTAAGAACCAAAAACAGTGCTCTTGCTTCTCACTGGGAATCCTGTAAGTTACATGGGAAGTTCTCCTAGGCATTCAGAGTTAAATCAGAGACCCGCCCAATCAGTAACTCAGTGACTACGTCCTAGCCAGGCTAGGAAGATATTCCGAAAGGCCTGGATTAGCAGAGCAAAAATGAAACATAAACAGTGTCAGATCAAAACTGCTGTGGGCATTTTTTTTAAGTTTTTAGGCCTAAGTCGTTATGTAATCAGAAACAAAGGATGGCTGCCGTTTTCCAAGGACAGTCAGAGAGCAGAGTGGAGATCTGATCAGTGACCATGCACAACTGGATGCCACCAGGCACACACTGTGAGGTCACACATCCCAAGTGGGAACCAGCCCCGGGTGCTTCTGAGTCATTTGCCTTTCTGATCTTTTAGGAATCAGCCTGCAGGCAAACTGTGGGGTGAGGCTGGGAGTGTCCGGGTGGGGGCCCATGTGCACGGGTCGGGCACCCAGCACCTTGTTTCTGTGCCAACCCTTTGGGAGGGGAGAGGCACGTGCAGGCCTCAGTCTCCTGTTGACGGAGCAGTCAGGCACGTCTCGGGCTGTCCTCTGTGACAGCTTCTCCTCATCAATGGTGGTGACACCAAGACAGAGACAGTAACTCTCCCAGGCTCCAGGGCTGGGCCTTCCTTACTCTGCACAGGCATTGATTCTATGTGCGTGACTTTAAGGGTGCCAAAACATACGTCCTTGTCCCCAGAACACTCCTCCCAATAATTTGAAACACAGCTCCTGGAATTTCACCACTGAAAGATATATATCTCTGAGTTAAAATAGGGCTGCTCTGGGAGCCCGCTACTCTCCACCTCTACATCAGGAAAGATAATGTCTTAACCACTCTACCCTTTCTGCTTTTGTTCGAATTAGATCACCAGATAATGTCCAGTTCCCTTGGAAATCAGAAATAAATACCCTGGGGAATAGGGCATGGTGCAGGTGGCATTTCATAGGAAATCTGGTCAATGTGAGAAGCAGACAAAGCCCAGAGTATACAGGCCCAGGAGAGAGCCACAAAGAAGGGACCTTGGGTGACCAGGTTAGAAAATTATACTTCTGGGTTGGGGGATGAGGCTGTGAGTGTGGGGCAGGGGAGGGGAGTGGGAGAGAGGAACAGCTCTTCCAAGATAGGGAAGTGTTGCCGGAGAACCACTTTCAGTATCTCCTGAGGCAGTCCCTGCTTGAAGGGCAAACCTTCCAGCAAAGCACAGCCTGAAAAATGTCACCTTTCCCCTACAAACACATGCCCCACCCCCACTGCATCTACTACCTGGTTCCCATCTGGTAGACTTACAGTTGCTATGGCAGCCCCTATGTTTTGTAGGAATCACTCATGGAACAAAAGTACTTGAGAAACCTGGAGTTCTCCAACCAAATGATCACATTCCATTTCAGATACCCAAGCCCTAGCCTTGGCATGTCAACAAATCCTTGTCCTGTTGATGGCTGGAAGACAGCGAACACCTTTCTTGAGAACTGCAGGGATGTGTACAGGCTACTCAGAGTAACTCTGCCAAAAAAGGACACAGTGCATTATGAATAGTTCCTGTCTCCAAGTTAGGAATCGGGCATTGTTTTTCATCAGAAACAACAATCTATTTTTGCATCTTACCTTCTTCTTGCAGTTCTTCAGCTTTTAAGAAAACCACAGGTGTTTTTAGCATATGATATACAATATGACCTATCGAGATGATCCTGGTGGGGTTGGTTTCCTGGAAGACTAGAAGCCCAGTCTCCCTCCCCAACCTCTCCAAGAACCTGATGCCTTTACCTTCAATTCATGGAACCTGCGTATCCACTCAAGAATGGCAGGGCTTTGGGCGCAATTGTCCAGGCACTGTTTTATAAAAAGACCCCGGGGCTCCTAGATAGGAAACTGGCTCGGCTCATATTAAAGGGAAAACTCCAGACTTTGTTGTGGATTTTCTAGGCGGGGCAGATTGGGTGAAGGTTATGAAGTTGATGACACAGGAAGAGGGATAACTATCAGGAGAAGTTTACTTTCACCATTCAGCCCAGTTCCTTGGGTTAAGAAGAGACTGGAGCTTTTCAAGAGATTGGAGCTTTGGTATTTTTTTTGGTATTTTTTTTTCCAAAAAAAATACCAAATGGCGGATAATGCAGGTGAAGTGGGAGGGCCTGGAGGCCCCGGGGGCCCTGAAATAGGAAGCCACGGTGGCTTTTGCCGAGGTTTTGGCAGCGGCCTCCAGGGCCGAGGTAGCGACCATGGTCAGGGTCAGGGGTGAGGCTGCGGAGCTCGAGGAGGCAAGGCCAAGGACAGGAGTGGATGCCAGTCACCAAGTTGGGTTGCCTGGTCAAGGACATGAAGATCAAGTCACTGGAGGTCTATCCCTTCTCCCTGCCCATCAAGGAGTCTGAGATCATTAACTTCTTTGGCGTGTCTCTGAAGGATGAGGTTTTGAAGATGACACCCATGCAAAAGCAGACCTGCGCTGGCCATTGGACCAGGTTCAAGGCATTTGTTGCCATTGGGGACTACAATGGCCACGTCGGTCTCGGTGTTAAGTGTTCCAAGGAAGTAGCCACTGCCATCCAAGGGGCCATCATCCTGGTCTTGTCCATCATCCCTGTGTGGAGAGGCTACTGGGGAAAATAAGATCGGCAAGCCCCACATCGTCCCTTGCAAGGTGACTGCCTACTACAGTTCTGGGCTGGTGTGTCTTATCCCTGTCCCCAGGGGCACTAGCATCAACTTTCCCCCATGCCCAAGAAACTGCTGATGATGAGTGGCATTGATGACTGCTTCACCTCAGCCAAGGGATGCACTGCCACCCTGGGCAACTTTGCCAAGGTCACCTTTGATGCCATCTCTAGACCCTATAGTTACTTGACCCCTGACCTCTGGAAAGAGACAGTATTCATCAAGTTTCCTTATCAAGAATTCACCGACCATCTCGTCAAGACCCACACCAGAGTCTCCATGCAGAGGACCCAGTCTCCAGCAGTGGCAACAACATAGGGTTTTCATATAAAAAAATAAATTGAACCAAGCTGTCCCCCCCAAAAAAAGAAGGGATTGGGAGCCTATTACTGGACCTTCTTAATAGTCATAAAAGCATGGGATTTGTTTAAATCAACACCAGAGAAGTAGCATTTATATTTCAATGTCCATCGGTGTCTTATAATGAAGCTAACTATGCTAAAAATAATATTTTTGAATATACTTTCATTTTAAATAAAGGAAGGAAAAAAGGGGGGAGAAAACAAAAAACACGCTTTAGCTACTTTGTCTCATTTTATCTAATTTTTCAAACAAGCTACAAATAAGAACAATGAAGTCATTTTGCATCTATTACCCCAAATGCTCATAATGTTTTACTAAGTATATAATTTACTCTTACAGCAACTGTATCAGGAAGGTCAAAAATAGTAGAATTACCCATATTTCACAGAAGGGTTACAAAACAGCAAAACAATCAGATAAAAACAATTCAGTGTCCTCACTAGTTGTTTTGTCTTCATGATCCCACATTATCAAAATGAATTTTTTTTTACATTGAGTTGATTGAGTGCTTCAGTACTAAGAGGACACAGCCTCAGATTAAAAAAATATATAGTGATCAACATTGCAAAATTAAATAATGGATCAATGGTGGTGCTGCTGCCATAAGCCAAGAATACAATTGTAGAAATACCTAATCCCAGAAATGTTACACTCATCAACTCAAGAAAATCTTTCCTTGTGAATCACAGAGATTAAATAGTTTTAACAGAGATTAAGTCCACAGAGGCCACCCAGATTCAACTTTCAATTCTTAATTCCATAGTAGCAACTCTAGAGACATTAAGTATCTTTTTAGTCCACAAATACGCATGGCCCACTGAAATTAAGCCCGTTGATTTTCCCATTCTCTGGACTAAAATTAGCAGTCAATCACAGACTCTTTCTACAAGATAATATTACCAAGGAAAAATGTCTCTTTAAGATTCCTGTGGATTAGATAGTCAGACAAAATTTTCCCTGTCCAAGGCTTGTGCCTCTGAACAATTTTGATCCTGACCCAGCAAAAGCAACCTTTACATTTGGTCTCTGGAATCTGAGGAGGAAAACTAAAACAAGTGGTCATTACTGAAGGGGGTTTCAATAATTACTTTAATGGGAGAGAGTGATTTTATGTGAAGGTCTTTGTGACAACTCAGGAAGAAACAATCAAAAGGAAAACTGTTTTCACAGCTTGTGACAAGGTAATACCAATAAATAGGAATGGCGCCGTGATGGTTTATCCCAGAGACCATACCACTCGGGTTGACCATTTCATTTATCGTCCAAACTGAGATTCATCCAAGTAAAAAGGGCTGTGGTTAACACGTATGCTGGATCCACAGGTGTGAACAAGGACAGTTCAGACACCCAGTAATCACACTGCTAGTACTGGAGAGTAACAGGATTGCAGGAATATGCTGTGATGGGGCAGGTTTCTAATCATATTGAATATGAAGGGGGCATTTACTGTTGTTGTTACAAAGACTTTTAACAACAGCTGTTAGTGATGTCCCAGGCATAACCTCTTTTTACTGATTATGAAATTGATGGTCCTTATTTCGCCAAATGGTGGTTATCTTATATGTGAAGCACATTAGGAGGGACACTGGTTCCTTTTTTTTTTTTTTTTTTACTCTGGAAACCAGTTTTTAGAGCATAATCATGCCCTTATGACCTGAACATGAATGCTCATTCCATGGAGAATAACCTACTGACCTGGAAGACCGAAATTTTCAATCCATCAGGACTTACCAGGCCTTAATCGTGATGTTCATCCCAGAACATCTTGGGACAAAGAAACCATTGTTAGGATGGAACGTGACACATAGTAAGTACACAATAAATATTTGCTGAATTTAAAAAATGACAGCAACTTAGCAGAATAAATAATTTCTTAAAAAGAAATGTCAACATATATAGAAAATGATATATTTGATCATATTCAATTATTCCTAAACAGTTGCCTATAAGATAAAATACACACTGGAGTCAACAAATTGCCTGTCTTTAGAAGTCACAGCAAGCAAGTTGCTATACAGAATTTACAGAAGAAACACTATCTCTTTGCAGAACTACAACCTTAAAAGATGAAATGGCAGCCATTGCCTTGCCAAGCTATGGTGTGACCATGCGCTCTCTGAGCTATGGCCAGGTCATGTTTTCTTAAGTTTTGGCCCCCTCTCCTACCTTGGAGAGATGAATCTCCTCTTTCTCTCTTTCTAATTTACTTTTTAAATAAACCATATTTTCTAATCTAAAAAAAAAAAAGGAAACGGCCTTTCTTTTCTTTTGAATTATTTATTATGAAAACAGGATTAAACCTGTTTTCTTCCATTTAACTGATGCATTCTGCCCCTCCCTTGGTAGGACCAACATCTTGGAGAAGAAGTTTGAATTGGTATTGAAGAAAGTGCATCAATGACTTTGCTAGAAAATAAGAGAAGGGAAGTCTAGAAGCAAATCCCGGAAGAAAGAAGAAACTGGGGTAAAGGAAGCAAATGAAATAAGAAGGGCTAGTCAGGGAAGATGATGCTTTTGGGGAAAGTTGGGTGAAAGGTAGATGGAATTTCTCTGTTCTATTTTTGCAAATATTTGTAGGTCTATACTTGTTTCAAAACAAAAAGCTAACAAAAATTTTTTAAAGACATGAGAAAATTGGAACAGAGAATCTTGAGAGCAATGTCTTATAATCTGAACATGTGAAAGGAAGCTGCAGTGACCCTCTCAACCTGCTTCGTTCAAGTTTAGAGAATGCTTTCAGCACTTTCTCTTTAATAACCATTCTTCTCAATGTTAGAGATATATGCAGAATGCCAAAAAGACCCAGAATTTATTTTTTTTAAATTTGTATACTTACATGTGTAAACTTCAGTCATCTTCAAAGCACTCTCCATTTGGTGGAATACACCTATCGAGACACTTTTTCAAGTGTCTTTGAACTTGTCCATTTTGATGCCTTTTAGTGTTTCTGCCATTTTTTATAACATTTCCCTTTGAGGACATTTTTCACCCGGGAAAACAAGCAAAGAAAAAAAAGTCGCTCAGAGTGAGATGAGTGATGGGGAGGTTGGGGCACAGGGGTCATGCTGTTTTTGATCAAAAACTACTGAACACTCAGCGCGGTATGGGCAGGTACACTTGTAAATCACCCATCATGAAATGGGCAAGTGTTCTGAAAAACTCTCCCCCCAAAAATCACTGAAGCCATACACAGCCCCTTTCAACAACACAGTTTGTCCACTGATGTCGGTGGGTTCCTAGAACCTCACCTAGCAGGGGAAACCTGTCCTACAAGGGGCCTGCCCTCCAAAAGATAATTCTGGGATTTTGGGGGGTCCCCCCTCACAGCAGTGAACAAAAAGTTTCTGTCCTTTTGGCTTTCAGATGCTAATGCATACATGTAATACGTAATAGTCAACTCGATATAGGGTGTCAGATGACAGTAAAAATAAAGCAGGCTGAACAAGCTGAATGGGACGAACACATGCTGTTTCAGACGGAGTATCCAAGGAAGGTTATCTGGCAAAATGACATTGGGGCAGAAGGGAGAAAGGGACCAAGCCATGAGAACCCCTGAGAAAGAACATTCCTGAGAGATGCCACAGCGAGTACAGGGGCCCTGAGGTGGAAGCTCACCTGGCATGTTCAAAAAACAGCAGAGCAGTGGATGGGACATGAGAACAGTGAGGAGAGAGAGGCAGGAATGAGTTCAGAGACTCGGGGTGAGTCCAGGAAGTCCTGTAGGCCTTGAAGGCCACAGCAAGGACTCTGCATTCTCCTGAGTGACACAGGGGCCATTGGAGGGCTTTGGACAAAACAGTGGCCGAACCTGGTTTATAGTTTTTAAAGAATCTCTTTGACTGCCATGAACAGATTCTAGGGATAACAGGTGGAGGCAGAGAACTAGGGAGAGGTGATTGCACTGATTCAGGTGAAAGGGACTGATGCCTGGACTGGGGCATTAGTGATGGAGGTAGTGGAAGCAGGTAGACTCGGAGCAGAATGTCAACTGAGTCCCTACTTACCAACAAGAAAAGAGCGGTAGGGGCAGGTGGGAGTATCAGCTTTGGACATGTTAAATTTCAGATGTCTGTTAAAAAGCTGTATACGGGAGCCCCACAGACATTGAGCCCTGAGCCCATAGTTGAGGGGCAGGTTGGAGACAGACATAATATTTAAAAGGACTCAGCATGCAAATGGCATTCAAAAATAAGGGCTAGGTGAGGCCACCAGGGGAGAGAGTTTAAATAAAGAAGGCGGCAGGGCGCAGTGGCTCACACCTATGATCCCAGCACTTTGGGATTCCCAAGTGAGAGAATTGCCTGAGCCCAAGAGTTTGAGAGTAGCCTGGGCAACTTAGTGAGACCTCATCTCTACAATTAAAAAAAAAAAGCTGCAGTTCCAGCTACTTGGAAGGCTGAGGCAGAAGAATCACCTGAGCCCAGCAGGTCATGGCTGCAGTGGCCGAGCATGCCACTGCACTCCAGCCTGGGTGACAGAGTGAGACTCTGACTCAAAAAATAAATAAAAATTAAGAAAATAAAGAAGGCAAGTGACTCCTGAGTGATGAGCAGTCACAGTCTTTCCAGGTGAAGGGGTTAAAGAGATGGAGAAGCAGCAGTCTTTGAGGGAAGAGGAGAAAGAAAGGAGTCAGAAGACCAAAAGAAAAAAAGTATTTTAGGTCGGGCATGGTGGCTCAGGCCTTTAATCCCAGTGCTTTGGGAGGTAGAGGTGGGAGGATTGCTTGAGCTCGAGAGTTCAAGACCAGCCTGGGCAACATAGCAAGACCTCATCTCTCCAAAAAACAAAAAATTAACCGGGAGTGGTGGCACATGCCTGAATTCCCAGCTACTCAGGAGACTAAGGTGGAAGGATCGATTGAACCCACTAAGTCAAAACTGGATGAGCTATGATTGTGCCACTACACTCCATCCTGGGCAAAAGAGCAAGACCCTGATGAGAGAGAGAGAGACTTCAAGGAAAAAAGTGATTTTAACTGTAACCCATGAGTTGAGGCAGATGAGAACTGAAAGCTGACCATGACATTTAGCAAGTAAATGCCACTGAGTCTGAGCAGCATGTTTCAAAAAGAATGGGAGGTGAGAAAATGTCTTCACAAAAGTAAAGGCAACATTGACAGAAAGACTCGCTATAAAGGAAGGCAGAGAAACAGGGCTGTCAGGAGGGGCACGGCATTGAGGGGGCTCCCTGGGTTTTGTTGTGGTTTGAGATTGGAGATACAGCTTATTTGTGCGCTGATGGGAATGAGCCAGAAAGCAAAGTCGCCTTCCTGAAGTAGAGAGTGCGATTTAGCCCAAGTTGAAGTCTCTAGTGAAAGGAGAAGGGCTTCAGCTGCATCACTCTGGATTAATCAAAGAGGAAAGTGATTGAGAGGAATCATCAGTAGTATTACCACAGTTTCCTGGCCTTGATCTTGGCAAGCCCTGCTAATAAAGGTAAATGCTGGAGAGTGAAGATAAGGGAGCAGAAACTTCAGGAAACTTCAGAAAAGAGGCCTAAGGTTTGAACTGAGCCCCTTGACGCAGCAAACAGCAAACTAAGACTGACCAGAAAGGCTGCAGAGTTGTGTTTATGTATGTGTAGAGGACAAGGGCAAGTCCTTGGTTGAGTTCGGGTTTTATGAGTTATTTGTTGTGAATTAGTTTGTGTTTTGTGTACAAAAAAATGCAGACAATGTAGAAGTACATAGGATAAAAAATGAAAGTATGACCGGGCTCGATGGCTCAGCCTGTAATCCCAGCACTTTGGGAGGCTGAGGGGAGTGGATTGCCTGTGCCCGCGGGTTTGAGACCCGCCCGGGCCACTTGGCGAGACCTCGTCTCTACAATAAATCGAAAACTAGCCAGGCATGGTAGTGTGCGCCTATAGTTCCAGTTACTTGGAAGGCTGAGGCGGAAAGATCGCCGGAGCCCAGCAGGTCGAGGCTGCAGTGGCCGGGAGCGTGCCACTGCACTCCAGTCTGGGCAACAGAGTGAGTTTCCAACTCAAAAAAAAAAAAAATGAAAGTACACACACACACACACACACACACACACACACACACACACACACTCTTTCTTTTTCCCAGGGAACCATGGGTATTGGGTGGTATCCCGGGGGAACTGGGTGCATATCCTTACAGATATGGATGTATGTGTACTTACGAATGTGTGTATCTATGTATTATTACATTACACAAATGGGATCGTATGCTATTTATACTATCCTGCAGCTTGCTTTTTTATACCTCACAATTTATCTTTTGTATTTTTCCATCTCCATGAAAAGATCTCTACCTCCTTCTTTATAAAAAATAAGCATAGGCAGTTCATGAGCATGTGCGCTATGTAAAAAAGACAGGATGCATAGACAGTTCCTCCAGTTTCCCAGCCAGGTAGCTTCTCCCTAGAGACAATCACTATTTCCAGTTCCCCAAACATCCTTCCCAAGTTAGGCAATGCGAATAAACACATGTATGTATATATTTATACAAATGGTAGCATACCTTCCATGTTGCTCAATACTTTACTTTTTAAATTTTAACTGTATATCTTGGAGATCATTCTAAAGATAGAGTTGCCTTGTTGTTTTAAATGGCAATATAATACTTTATTCTACTGTAACTTGATTTAATCAAATCCTGTATCTGGATGTTTCTAATATTTCACAATTAGCTGAATGCAACCACATGGGACAACTATTTAGAATTTATTCAGCAAAAGAAAGAGAAGAAACTAGAATAGAAAGAAGACTAAAGGAAGGCATTTGAGACTGCAAAACAATTGTGAATTGAGAGTAGTTCTAATGTGTACAAGGCGTTAAGATAAATTATTGAAAGGCAATTTGAAATTCTAAGTATTACCTTTCTTATTTTTGAAAGAAATGGATTGTTTTTATTATTTTCGAAGAAAATATAAGCAATGAAGAGCCCCTCTCTGTTTTGGGGAACTAACCCCTCTTAATGATCTGGATGAAGCATTTTTCTGGGACTATTAATAAACATTGTCTAGAAAGTCATTTTTTTGTTCATAGAAATGCCTGGTTAAGATGCTCTGGCATTTGGCATTTGTCAATGGCTATTGAGTTGAGTTAATATCTATAAAACTAGTTTTCAGAGAAACTAGTTTTATAGATATTACCGAAAAAATAATGTCATTGAAATAATTCATTTACCAGGAAAACTTCAGAAAAAATAAACAATAGTGACACTTTCCTTCTATATAAAATACATGATTGACTAAGTGAGCTAACAAGATATCGTGTGGTGGCTGGAATCTCAGGCGCCAAGGATGTCAATCCTGGCCGCTGGTAGATAGGTGATGTTGGTCATTCAGTTCTTTTTGTTGTACTTCACCACTAGGAAGACAAGAGGAATAACTGTGTTCAATGCCTCTGCCTGCTCCAAACACACGCTGGAAGAAACAGAAGTATGAACCTGCACACAGTCAAATGTTTTCAAGTAAGGTGCTCTTTATGCAATGACATCAGTGTGACTCTGGCCATGGGACATCTCCAAGAGCATGGGGGGTTAGAACAGAGGAACGCCTGTGTCAGAAGCAACCTGGGAGGTTTCTCAAGTGACTCCTGACAGCCTCATTCCACCCATCCCAGCTGAGAACCATAATGACTGAAGAGAACCCTCGGTGGCTAATGCCACAATTTAGGCATCACAAACGTGTGTGTTCTCAACAGTGAGAGACGCTCACAGTGGTGATGGAGGTCACAGGCTTCAGTTTGGGGAGGACCTGAGTTTGGGGTTTGACTCCTCTTGTTATTGACTGTATGATTTTGAACAATTTAACCCTTGGAAAGCCTTCATTTCCATAGGGTGCCTGTCTTTCAGTTTGGTGTGTGGCTGCCACATTGTCATGCTCAAGAAATAGTTCCAGCCAGGCACAGGAGCTCACACCTGTAATGCTAGCAGTTTGGGTTTCTTGTTAGCACTGACAAGCATTTTCCACCCTGAACCGTAGATTTAAGGCAATATTTGTTGTTATGAGGGTTATTGATTACTTCCCTCATAAAGGTTTAGTAGATGTAGGTAGCATCTATGCAAACACATATGCGTAAGGATAGAATGTTAAACCTGGACATGACTTTGAAGTCATAAAGATTATCCTCATTTTCTAAATGGGAAAACTGAGGCTCAGAAAGGCAAGAGGCTTACCAAGGTGAGAGGGCTATGGTGTAGGCCCAGGACAAGAGCCACCTCTTCCACCTCCCAGTCCAGCATTCTCCACTTCCCACCTCTCTCAAACCACACATTTGATAAAAAATAAGATAAACTTGCTTTAAAAAGCTATATTGCAGGGGTCAGTGACATCGTTGCCTAGGACAAGAAAAATCCTGCCCCTCATCCAGCTAATAAAATCAACTGCACAAAACAGGTGTAGAAAACCACCCGTACACTTGCAGAGGCAGCATCCAGAAAAAACTCTGACATCTCCTGGGCTCTGAAACTCAGAGAGAGACCTGCATTGTGAGGAAAAAGATGGTGAATGAGAGGAGCTTAGCTTCTTCCCAGGCTCCCAGGCAGTTTCCCCAGGATGGTCCTGTGCTCCCAGCTTCCATGCCCCCCTTGAAGAGTCCTAAGCTTTCCAAAAGTTCCATGTGTGTTCACATGGCTGCTTCTTCCTCGAATCCTTGGCTTGACCAATATGGACATGAGTGTGTCTGCAATACATTCATGCTACAATTCCCTGGTCCTGGGCAAACATGGAGGGGCCCAGAGATACACCGTGAATTCAGGAAGCAAAATATGGTTAGTGACAAACGCCAAGAAATCTTAAATACAAGTCAATAGATAACAGCTGAATGTGTGCCTCTAAAACCAGGACCAGAGGACCTCCTGGCGTTCTCAACAGAGCAGGGTGCCAACACTGATTGAATAGCCACGCCTGGGTCTGACTCACCAGACCCCGCAGAGTGGAGGGGAAGGTCACAAATCTGGAAGCACACTCAGTCCAGTTCTGGACACCTGCCTGTCTGCCCACGAATGACCACTGTGGAATCTGAGGCCCACAACTCAGCCTGGAGGCTGTGCCTCTGTGCAAGGCCCAGCAACCACAGCAATCTCCACTCCAGCCCTGGCTGCCATCAGGAAGGCATCTGGTCCCTCCCGCCTGGCCCTCAGCTATGTGGTCACCAGTTATGTGATCACTCAGTTGTGTGGTCACCAATGGCCATAAATTTCAAACTACTAAATGTTGACCTACTTCTGACTCTCACTGATGGCAGTACCCCCCCTTGGGAAACAGCCTTACTCCTGAGTACTCTCTGCCAAGTGATTTCGCCTTGTCTCTTCCTCCACATCATTATAATTAATAAGCAACAATATCATCCCTCGTGGTTATGCTCTTATTAGGTGTTAACTGGCCCCAGCATCATTATCTCATTAAGTCTTTCCACCTAAATTACTTCATCAGCCTCCCTCCAAAGGGGGTCCACTGCTTTCTGACTGAAGGGAATCCCCCACACCAACACTAGAAAGTGAGAAGTATCATCACAGGCATTAAACTGGCTCCAAATATTAACATTTCTGAAAAGTCAATGTTATATCTACCGCTAGGAATAACCTTCCATTGCTATCAATCCTCTCAACCTAAGCATTTAACAAATACCCAAGAGGCTTTGAACTGACTCTCGCTCATTTTTGGGGGGGGGAAATGTTGTGGAAGAATATATTCTAGAATATTTACTGCAGTTAAAACCTCCTCCCACATCACAACCCATGTTCTATTTGGATAAATCATTCCCAGCTCTTTCATTAAGATGCTGAAATTCCACATTTTATAGAAAAGGCCATGAACAGGTTGGCACACTCACTCCCAACATCAGTGGCTCCTGATGCAATTTTGTCTTCGACTTCCCTGGCAATGCTTAGCTTTTCTTTCCTTTAAAACCATTCATTTTATTAATCAAACTTTGTGAAAAGTAGATGAAGACTGTTCTCATAAATGAATGGCAAACACAGATTAACATATTTCTCCAGAAAGGCTTTCATTCGTGGGGACTGAGAATGCTTGTTGCCTCCTCTCTTGTCCTCACAATTCCATGTTCACCATGAACTCTTCATCTCGTCCTTCTTCACTTCGAGGTTATGCACATTCGCCAGAGGTTTGGGGGTGCACCATCAAAAGTTCAAACTTGGCCAGGTGCGGTGGCTCACACCTGTTATCTCAGCACTTTGGGAGGCCGAGGAGAGAGGATTGCCTGAGCCCTGGGCTTCAAGACCAGCCTGGGCAACATAGCAAGATCTCATCCATACAAAAAAATCAAAAAATTAGTTGGGCGTGGTGACACACGCCTGTAGTCCCAGCTACTCAGGAGGCTGAAGCAGGAGGATCACCTGAATCTAGCAGGTTGAGGCTGCAGGGACTGTGACTGTGCCACTGGCACTCCAGTCTGGGTGACACAGTGAAACTGAGACTCAAAAAATAAAGTTCAAACTTGCCTTTTCATAGCTGGTCAACGCATTTTGTCTTTCACCCTCATGTCTCCTCCCTCTCCCAACTTCCCGAATCCTTCCTTCACCTCCCATCATCTATCCTCACCTCCCTGGGCCATTTCCCATTTGTAAATGTCTTATGATCTCATATTCCTCGGACCCACTCATGACTCTAACCCCTTCATTCATGGAATTGTCTCGCAGATTGCACCCTTACATGGGGGGAAGCACCCTCTGCCCTCTTGTTCATCCCTCACCTTCCTGCCTCCCTGCTGCTGCCACTCTGTTTCCAAAGGAGTGATCGCGATTTGAACCAGCAAGGTTGAATCTCCATCCCCTTCCATTTCTCCACTTAATATTTGAGATTCAGTTGTCATTCCAAGAGGGAAATCTTGGTTTGCAGTTCTCCAGCCTTGTTATGGAAGCAATCAGACATACTGGGTCTCTTTTTCATTTAACCACGGATAGCACCAGGTAATGCCTTCTCAAATGAAATATTGCACAGTGAGCTGGTATCAACCTCAGGCGTGTTGACCATTCTTTTATTCCTTTGGGAATGAAGCCTGTCTTCACAGCGAAGGACATACTGGTATCTTATGAATTGATGTCAATAAGCCTTTTCTCTTAGGATCTAAGGTAAACCCCAGTTGGGTGTGGTGGCTCATGCCTGTCATATCAGCACTTTGAGAGGTGGAGGCAAGAGGATTGATTGTCTGTGCCCAGGGGTTCCAGACCAGCATGGGCAACTTGGCAAGACCTCGTCTCTACGATAAAAAAATAGATTTAAAAATAGTTGGGTGTGGTGGTGCTATTTGCTATCTGGCAAATAAGCAACAATATTATCCCTATTTGGGAGGAGGCAGAAAGATCGCCTGAGCCCAGGAAGACTAGGCTGCAGTAGCCGTGATCGTGCCACTGCACTCCAGCCTGGGCAACACAGTGAGACTTTGACTCAAAAAAAAAAAAAAAAAAAAAAGAGAGAAAGAGAGAGAGAGAGAAAGAGAAAGATGCTAAAAATAACTCCAATTAGGATGGCCATTATCAATAACTCAAAAAACAACAGGTGCTAGAGAGGATGCAGAGAAACAGAAACGCTTCTACACTGATGATGGGAGTATAAATTAGTACAGCCTCTATGGAAAACAATGTGGTGATTCCTAAAAGATCCAAAAATCAACCTTCCATACAACCCAGCAATCTCCCTTCTGGGAATATACCTGGAGGAATTCATATCACTCTATGAAAAAGATAACTGCACAAACATGTTTATTGCAACATTGTTCACAATAGCAAAAACATGAACCAACCATGTTGCCCATCGAAAGTGGGCTGGATAAAAAAATGTCATACATACACATGATGGAATATTACATAGTCATAAAGAAGGACAAAATTATAAACTTCTCAGAAACTTGAATGGACTTAGAGTCAATAATATTCAATGATTTATCACAGAACCAAAGAACTGAGTACCACATTTTCTCACTCACAAGCAGACCCTAAACAATTTGCATAATACTATAAGAAAGGGATTTGCAGTAGTGGGAAACTGACAGGGGAGGGAGTGTGAGGGAGCACACTTCATCAATAAGGGTACCTGCTCTCATACCAGGTGAAGTGGGAACCAAAGTGAGGCCCGAACTTTACCTATACAATAACCATTTGTATACCCTGCCCTGAATGGCACCCCACATCTTTAAAATAAAAATTAAAAAAATAAAGTAAACCCCTACATACATATCCTACTGTCACCAAATGTCCTGTTAGTATCCAGTCTCTGCCTAGAAGACCATAATTTTAGTTTTTAAATGTTTCTGCTAGTGATTTGTTTTTGAACCTTCACAGGCTTTGAGGCCATTTTTCCTCTCTCCTAATCTTCCTTTCTTCCTCCTGAATTCTCAGGAGAATTACTTTTAACCAACACTGAAGCCCTTCCCTCTTCCCTTTACTTTCTCTACTGCAGAACCGTTCCTCCCCTAGGTACCTTCCAGTCCCCACCTTCCTACACACTGCAGGGTTGTCTTCCCCCTCTGCTCACTTCCACCTCTGCACTCACCCTCTCCTCCCCTCTGTCACTTTATTTTACTCCATATGCATACACTATTGCTGTCCCTGGCCGGGTCCAACAATTGGTATGGCTACTGAAGTTCCCCCTGCCTGCCTCCCTGGACAGCCACATGGTTGCCACAAGTCCCTCTGGTGCTGGCAGGCAACAGGCATCATAGTCATCAACTTCATGAGTGAGAACACCAAGGTAATGGACACCAATGTATTGACTGGAGGACAGCCTCATGGCATAAGGCTCAAGGAAGAACTAGGGTGATGTCCCAAACTCTCTCTTCTCTGAGTGTTCATTCTTCTAGCCTATTGACATTCCCATTTCAGCACAGGCCTATAGCGGGTTTATAGGGGAGTGAGTAAACTGTCAATGGAGTCAATAGTAGTCACTGAAACCTACACTCATTTCCATGTAATGATGACTTGACGCTCACTCTACCTGGCCAGAGGGATAGGTTGCTTATGCGGTGGGAAATCCTGCTCCTTGAATGAACTACTATGAGTATGTTTCTTTGAAAAGAATTGGGTTTTCCTTAGTTAATCCTTTTTATTAATAATCCAAATTATCTACTCTTTTTTTCTAAAACGTGACCCCTTACCCCTTCCATATTCTATTACAATTCACACATGATTTCTCTTGAGGGCACAATAGAATCTAATTTTCTTCATTATTCAATTTGGATCCTGTTAAGTGAGACAGGCATTCACTGACAAGAAGAACATTTAAATTTTGGCAAATAAGTTCATTAGTATTCCGAAAGCTTTGCACCCCTCATATTTAATAAACCTTTCCATTTCAGAGTAAGAAATCCTGCAAAATAGTCAAACAAATTAGCAACAGGGCCACCAGGAGAGTACAGTCAACCCTGATTCAGAGATGTCTCCATTTATCAGTTTTCTGCCAATCATTAAAACAAAAAAGGTGAAACATGCAATTATAGACAAGGAGACAGAACTCCTAATTCTTCCATCCTAGCTGAAGCAGAAGCATTTTAATTGCTTGGGAAAATAAGACTTTTGTTTCCTCTCAAGAGGGACAGAGGAAACAAATGTAAATTGCCTTACTATCCAAATGAGCAGTGGAGAGACGAGCCATCATCTGTAAATTTCATCCTCACAGTGGTCAATGTCCAGATACTTAGAAATGTGAGATGAGTGACAGGTGTTTTCCTTTTGTTAGAATGTTTAGAGTCACATTGGTAGATGTACCAATTCTGCTTCTGTATAATGGGAGTAACACTGCACTAAAATACTACGACATGTTGTCAATTATTCCCAGGTCGATCTTCCATTTGTGTGAGTTTCTCAGGCTCTTGGTTTCTCTTCTAAGTTCAACCAGTCATTCAATCATATGAGCTGTATGCTGTTTTTAATATATTTAACAAAGGGAAAGTAAAAACAAGGAGAGGAGATAAAATGCTAATCAACCCATTCAGTAATAATGCACATCTGCAAGCATAAAGAAAGAGGAGAAAAATAAAGCTCTTGGCCATAGAGAGGTGGAGACATGAGCTGGACATGTCTGTCTGTTACTGGACCTCAACTCGGAAGTAAAACTGAAAGTCAAAAGTAACTAATTCCACCATTTAAGCCAGAAATTAAAATCCTCAAAACTATTTCCCAGGATGAAATTCTCAAATAAAATAGTCTGCATTAGCAATTCTAAATTTAAAATTCCATCAATTTTTCCATGAAATATTCTCTGCATTCAGAGATATACATCAAATAGATTTGTTAATGATGGGAGAAAAATGCAGCAAAGTGTCTTTTGGAGTCACAATAAGGTAAGAATTCACAGCAACTTTTTTTGTCTGATTGATTAGTGTTTTCCTCTCTTTTTTCAAGACGTTGCCAGCCTTACATAGGAGTCACAATAAGGTAAGAATTCATAGCAAATTTTGTTTGTCTGATCCATTAGTGTTTTTCTCTCTTTTATCAAGAGGTTGCCAGCCACAGGGAATGTATGAAGCCAATGTATGAATGTATGGAAGATGTCTGTTCACTGAGAGGTAGCTGTTAAGTGTAGGAAATATTCACCCAGATTCTCCCTACCTGGTCAGGGGTGGATTGCCGAGGATAGAGTAGTCAGGGGTCTTCATCATGTGGAAGATGGTCTTGCTACAGGTTTATCCCAAAAAGTACAAGATTGTTTCTTCCTTATATCTGAAGACAGCTCTTTTCACAGTGCCCCTGGGCCTGAATGACTGTCTGATGTGTATCTCAGGGCACTTCAAAATTGCTTGGGCAGAATGGGGCATCTATCTGTAGTTGGTTACCCCGTGATACAGGGCCACCCCCTTTGACATGGCTGATGCTCTCCAAAGGAAAAGCCAGCAAATGAAAGAAAGAAGGGTTCTGTCCCCTCTCCTAGGAAAACTTCTGGAGTCTCAGAAAGAGTCAGATTCACCTTGTATCTGCAAACCTAGCACACACCTCATATGCAGCACATGGTATATGTATCACTGAAATGTGAGGAAGGAGTGAAGGAGAAAGAGAAGGAAGAAAGAATGAAGAAGGGAATAAAGCCCCTAAACTCTCCACAGGGTACATTGCTAGAACCTTCCTAACTCCAAAGGGGAGAAGCAGACTTCTTGTATCCTAAAATACTGATTAAACACCCCCTCTGAAACACCAGCAGCCAGGTAACTATGAAGGTCTATTTGACTTGGCAGCTTAAGAACATGAGAGCTGGAAACTAGTCCGCTATAGCCTTGGACCTGACCTTAACAACTGTTGAGCTAGAAGGGGTTTGGAGTGACTCAAGGGGCATCCAGGTGGAATGTGAAATGATGTGCCCACAGTCAATATGTTAATATTAGAATAAAGTCTAAAATTCAGGTGTGAAAGTCCCCGCCCAGCAGTTTTCACACTGCAGTCTCCTACGTAGAACAGAAGCAACAGCTGTTTCCCGAATCCTGTCTCTTCCTGCTTCCTTACCCAAGCATCCTCTGCATTCTGCCTGTCCCTACTTTCTCCCCCTAAGGAATTCATCAAACCATTTCAATCCCACACATGATTCTCCCCAAGAGAAGGACCAGTCAGTGTATCTTCCTCTCCTTGTGTTTCCATGGAAGTATCAGTACACTTCTGACATTTCAGTGCCCTTGTAGGTTAGTCCTCTGAGCGGTTGTCCAGCGGATCTGCCTTTAACCTGATGCTGATGACAGTCATTGCTTGAAATGAAGAGGACAATCTAGTTGATGCTCCTCTTCTCGGGGTAGACGGCCATCCCCGGAGTCTTCTTGGTGAGTTCGAAGAGTTCAGCAACAGTAGCAAGAAGCAATGCAGGGAAAGGCCATGCTCCTCCCAAGGAGTTTCCGTCTCAGCAACTGCAAAATTATAGATCGAAGATTAAAAAGTTAAGCCACTACTCAAGTGAGGATCTCACTAAATACATGGCTTAAACAAAGCCCGATGATGGATTCACTGGAGTCTAAATGAAGTCTGTGGTTTTCCAGGCAGTGGGACACAGATTGCAAAAACACACAAGGTGTGACTTGGAATCACTTTCCCTTCATTATTGTTGCTGTACCAAGGGAAAGGGCCAAACTATAATTGCACTTAAATACAAGTGAATCTGCATGCCAAAAGCATGTAGTATAGGTGGGCTAGGAAGGGGTATACTCTGGGAAAAGGAAAGCGAGCTCAAAGAATTCTTCATAGTACTACACAAGGCCGACCTGAATGGAATGGGAATGAGGGACCTGAGAGAGAGCTGAAGACATAATCATATCTGGGCGCAAACGCAGATTGAGGATCCTGTGAAAACTTAGAAGCACAGTCACTCAAAGTCACCCAAACCATATCTAGTTCCTCAGCAGTCAACATGATGGATTCCCAAAGTCTTGAGCCAAGTAAGACAGATTGATAGTAACCTTGCCAAAAGGTAGTCTAGAGGAAGCAGCACTAGCTTTCGGCCTCCCAACCGGAAGCATCAGATGCCATGTGTCATTGCACCACTGCCAGGGTCCTGGGAAAAATGCCAATTTAATGACTATCTTTTGCTGCCATCCTCTCCCTACCTGGATCCCTCCATCCCCTTCCTCAGGTTCCAGGAGCTCAGCAATTATCCATCTTCTCTGACTTCTCTAATGCTATAGATAGCAGTTAAACAGAAAGTCTTCCAACTGTTAGAGTTGACCATTTCATACTAGAGTACTAGCAGTGGTGACTTTAACACTCCCATGAGGCATTTGCAATTCATAAATGGAGCTCGTATTAAAAAATAAATAAATAAACTTTTAATTACTGGAATGTGGGAAGAAGAGAGGGGAAGGGGAGATGTGAGGGGAGGGTCTTCACGTGCTTCTTGTTCAATGCCACCACCATCCCACACCAACTGCCAAACCTTCAAACAGTGGGTATCGGCCACTTTACCCCCTGATGACACTGGACAGCTGCAAACCCTGGTCTGAGAGAACCTTTCTGTTCTCAGAGCACACAGAAAAGATGGATCCTTTAGAATGGGTGCCATGGAGAATCTTCCTGCAGATGTCAACAATCAGGTCTGCAATCCCAGTGTCTCTCCTGGTTCAAATGCCTCACTTTACTAAGAAGCAAACTAACAGTAAGTGGCTAGCCTAGGGCCACATAGGGGCTCACTGAAAAGTGGAGCCAGGATTTAGCTGGGTCTCTGGAACCCCAGTCCACAGTCCTGCCCAAGTAAAGCCTCATGACCACAACACATCGTATGTGCTCCAGACACAGTCCAGAAGATCCTAGATCCTATTCCTCAGTCTCTAGCAGAATTTGGGTGGTGTCTGAGAAGTCATTTCCCCTTCCTAGACAATAGTTTGGTTCAGTGGGTCTGTGGCAAGGCACAGGAATCTGTTAATTAGCTTCTGGAGAACTCTAATCTTCCAGGTGTGGGAGCCACCTCTACACTTGGTCATCCCCTATCTATCAGCACCTTGTAGAGAACTAGATTTCCCTGCAGGGGCTAGTCTGAGGGCAGCCTCTGTAGCCTTAATATCAAAGGGCTTCTGACCACTAGGTCACAAGTCAGCACCCTGAAAACAAACAACAGCCTTGAAATCTCAAACAAGGAATGCTTAGAATGAGCCAGAAAGGTCTCCACTTAGACCAGCAGACCTTAATGGCTTTGTGTCTGGCAACATCCCAGCAATGCCTTCAAGATTCCTGTCTAACCAATCTTCCAACATGTACTGAGCCCTGACTTTGCATAAGACTGTGTGCAGGGGGGCTGAGATGAATCAAAAAAAGTAAGTCCTGGTTGTAAATAACCCACTAAGAAAGAAAAGACACATACAACAAAATGAGCATCCACATTGCAGAGTGGTGTTGTTGAGCATGAAACACAACAACACAGATCAGTGTCATATAAGCACCTCATACAACTCAAAAGATTTCCAAGCCCACTTCCTGGCAGAATCATCTATGGTGGTTCCTAAACCCCCATCCTGTGGATTCTGATTCAGTGAGCCTGAGGAAGAGTCTGGAATCTGTATTTTTAATTACTGGTTGAACCCTATGCAGCCAGTCCATAGATGAGCATTTGAGATCCTTCTAATGCATTGAGAGCCAGGCCATGACGAATCCAAGGGAATGTGACGTGGTTGCTTTATATGAGTGGTTTGCCCCTCCTCAAAATTCTTAACCTATGCCAATCGGCCCCTAGAACCCAAGTCTGCTTGGTTTTATTCCTTTTAGGCAGTCTTGGCCTGGCTATCTTAATACTTCCTACGTAGGGCCTCCGTTGTATTCCCAATAGGAATCTTTTCTGAAGAAGGGTGCAGCTTTATTCTTCAGGAACACACACAAGCCAAAAGCCCATCAAATACTGTATAATTCTGTTTATATAAGTACATAATTCTGTTTACAGAAAATGTATCAAATAGGCAAATCCAGAGAGCTAGAAGACAGATGATTGGTTGCCAAGGGCCAGGGAAGGCGGGATGTGGAACAACTGCCAATGGGGATGGAGTTTCTTTTTGCAGATGATAAAGACATTCTGGAATTAGATAGTGGCAATGCTTGCAAAACTTTGTGACTATACTAAAAACCACTGGATTATACACTTCAATGGGGTGAATTTTATAGCATATGAATTATATCTCAGTGTTTGAAAAGCCTGTGTAGAAAGACAGATACCACATAAAATTTGCAGGTGGGTCACCTCACTCCCTGGGTCCTCATGACTATCGGGTGACGTCCATGGTCAAGAGGCAGGGCAGCTGATGATAAAAAAAGTTCTGATTTATTATGGACTTATTATGTGGCAGACACCCATCACACATAGCACACGGTTGTCTCAGTACCTGGTAATCTCAGATAAGACGTCATAACCAGAGGTGTGAATACTATTGTTATTATACTGTCACCGCTCACATTTTATTTTGATTTATTTATTTTTGACTTATTTGATTTTATTTTAAATATGTGGGGTACAACTCAGGATGTAAGAACATGAAGGCATGGAGAAGGTAAATAACTTGACCAGTAGCCAGTAAGTGGCAAAACTGATAGTGAGAGAGATGTGGCATCATAGGTACCGGGTGACCCTCTATCCCAAACCATGTCTTTCATGGATGTGACATTCTCATCATTACATTTGTGGAAAATATAATTATGATAATGGTGATAACAATGTAGCTAAGATTTATCAAGTACTTCCAAGTTCCAATCCCTCTGAAGTCTCTACGTAGGTTATCTCACATAATTTTCATAAAAACTCTGTGAAGAACACACTGTTGATATAACCAATCTAGAGACATGGAAACTGAGGCAGAGAAGGTCTAAGCAACTTGCCCAAAGCCACATAGCTAGCAAGTGATGCAGGCAGAATTTGAACATAGACCCTTAGAGATAAGTCACTTAGAGGTACAAACTCAGATGCCTATAGGGGACAGGATGATGGAAGTGACAAGTGGGCCCCACGTAGTATTTCCGGAAACACAATATAGTATCTGTTCATCTTTTATTCATCTGTAAATGAGGTTAAATAACTCAAGCAGGTTTCTAGCAATAAAATATGGTACAATTTTCTTCTAATACTAGGAGACAAAGCACAAGAGCAATGACAAATGGCAAATGACCTTGGCCTCAGTGTTTGGGAAGCAGAATGGAGGGAGGTAACAATGGAAAACCAGAGAAAGAGGAAAGCCAAGGAAACAGCCACCAGTCAACTCCAACCCTCCGCTGCCACGCAGCTGTGTGGTGCAGTACTATCGTAGTTTCTGAGAGGAAGTCAGAAAAACAGATTTTTACATAAAAGCCTTTGGTTTTTAAAAGATGCAAGCACCAGGGAGATTGCTTTAACAGAGAACACAAGAAGAGAGACCACAGTAGAGGCATTTACAAGCAGACTGTTTTTGGCCTGTATCAAGCCACCCTTGACCTTGACACATTGTACATTGCCTCCTCAAGAAGTGCTGTGAGACTGGGATTTAGGATTTGGAGTGAAAGTGACAGGGTGAGTCAGGACTAGTGAGGAGGGGCAGGGTATGAAGATTCTTGCTGCACACTTAAGAATGTTAGACTTTATTCTACAGGCCAGGACAAGCCAGAAGCTTTGTTGTTTTGTTTTGTTTAAGAGGGGAAAGGGACCAAATCGGAAAAGCATCTCTGAGCATGATATAAAAGTAGAATAGCTAGAAGGGACAACCAGAGCAGTGCGAGCAACAGGGAGGTAACTGCAATTGTCAGCCCCAAACCAAGGCAGTAGCAATGGAGGCAACTTAAGTCAACTCACTGCAAAGACTTTCCCTGACTGATGATAGATCCAGTAATAGAGTGTACACCTGCACTTGACTATATAGCTCTGATTGATGGCAGATATGCTTATATGAAAAGGGTGTACACATGCACTCTTATATAGCTCTGATCATTGATAGATCTGCTTATAGCAAAAGGGTGTACACGTGCACTCTACTATATAACTATGATCGATGATAGATCAGCTTATACCACAAGGTATACACATGCACTCTACCGTATAGTTCTGGTCCATGACAGATCTGCTTATAGCAAAAGGACTTACATAGGCACTCTACTATATAAATCTGCCCAATGATAGACCCGCTTATGGCAAAGGGGTGTACATGGGCACTCTACTATATAGCTCTGATCAATGACAGACCTGCTTATAGTGCAAGGTGTACACATGCACTCTACTATATAGCTAGATCACCAGTTGATCAAAAAGTACTATCATCATGAAGAGGGAGACTTTAGCAAAGCAAGGAATGGAGCTATGAGAGAAATAGAGAGGGTTTCAGGATCTTGTTGGAGGCTGGGCTTGGCACATAAAAGGTCGAAAAAATGTTCTTGGCTTGGAAAGAGACAGCTTTAAAACTGCTTAGAAAAACAAACGCAAATAAAGGCAATAAAAAGGACACACATAACGAAGTTAGGCATTAAGAAATTTAAAGGAAATATGTGAAACCAGCAGGGAAAAAGAGAACCAGGCAATGAAGAACAGTGAGGGTCCCTAACGCTCAGATTGATCAGAGGAGAGAGACCAGAGAAGACATTTCAAAATGATGTTGTAATGTAGGTACCAAGGAGATTGCTTTAACAGAGACAGAATGCGAGAAGAGAGACCACGGTGGAGGCTTTTACAAGGAGTAAAAGAAGGAGACCAAAATATGGGAAAGGATTTTAGTGATTGGAGACCAACAGGAAAAGATGAGTCTTAGCGATGTCAGAAAGAAAAATATGACAGGATTTTGGAATATTCTCAGAGCAAAAATAAGGTCTAATACAAAGTTCTTTCTCCACAAGTATTTTACAAGCAGCCCGGAGGAGAGCCAACAACAACAAGAAATCTGCGTTCTGGGGGTGGAGGAGGAGAATGCATTACCAGAAAGTCCCAAAAGCGAAGGCAGTGGAGACCTGAGACCTTGTCAGGCTTGGTTTTCATGGGTTGTAACAACACACAAGAAGAATAAAGTGTTCCACAGAACAGACTTTTCCAGAGACAACCTTGTAATGACTCAAAGCATTCTGGGAGAACTGCAGTGGGCAAGAAGCTGAAGGGAAAAGCCTTCAGGGATCAAAAGACCACATAACAGTAACAAAGCATCCTGCTTAAAAATATCGAGCAGGAGCCAGGTTCGGTGGCTCAGCCTGTAATCCCTCACTTGGGGAGGCCGAGGTGAATGGATTGCCTGAGCCTGCGGGTTCAAGACCTGCCTGAGCAACTTAGTGAGACCTCATCTCTACAATAAATCAAAAATTAGCTGGGCGTGGTAGCGCATGCCTGTAGTTCTAGCTACTTGGAAGGCTGAGGTGGAAGGATCGCCTGAGCCCAGCAGGTCGAGGCTGCGGTGGCCAGGAGTGGCCACTGCACTCCAGTCTGGGTGAGAGTGAGACTCCAACTAAAAAAAAAAAAAATCGAGCTGGACATGAAAAGGGAAGAAATACAAGGAGGTAGGAGGAGGTAGCATCACTGACAGCAGCAGGAACAGACTGTCACGAGTATGTTGTGTGATGCCTGCCATCTTCCCTGCGGTATTCCTTCCAAGTCCCCCAGCAGATGGGCAAAATTGCCCCATTTTGTAGAAGACACTTGCGGAGGCTACATAAGATTGGTAACCTGTGGAGTCACATAGATTGTATGTTTTAGAGCCAAGTCTTTTGGGGCTCCCAAGCTTATGCATTTTTCATCACACCACATGGGGGGCCATGGGTCCTTTTCCACCTGGGTTCCTGCAAAAGCCTTCCCATCTGATGTGGCTCTTACCTTACACTCCTCCATTCAAAATGTAGCCTAAGCCAGCTTCCTAAAATGCAAATTTCATCATGGTGCTGCCCTCCTCAAATCCTGCCAATCAATTCTTTTCAGTCTTAGATAGAGTCCAAACTGTTCAGCATTCCCCACAAGGCCCTCAGGATCTGGCCCTTCTCACCTTCCCAACCTTGGTTCCTTGTATCTTAAGTGCTCTCCTTCCTGACCTCCTACCCTCTCCTCAGGCAGTCCAGACAATGGGCATCCTCCTCTCTCCCAAGACTTAACACACCTTAGCTACAAGAGGAAAGATCTTGTTTCCGTCTTGTTCGCCTTTGCACCCACAACACCTAGCACGCGCCCTGGCATATCATAGGTGCTAAGCACATACATTGGGAGGGGCAGAGCTGGGCCTGGTTACTTACTCACAGACACCAAAGTCTTTACTCAACATCTGCAATTGACTGTCCATCCCTGAAGATTCTTTTCTTGGACAATTCAAACAATTCAACAACATTGCACAGAACATACTCTCACTGTGCGTCCTGTGCTCAGAGTTATGAATACTTCCAAGGACAAGGCTCATTCTTGCGCTAAACGAGCTTTCCATCTAGCAGAGGAGCCTTTCTTCTCCAGTGCGTTGTGATTCACATTCACTTTAAGGCTTCTCAGAACTGAGCCAACAAGGGGTCACGACATGTGTGAAGCACATGGCCATGGCCAGTTGACCGATCAATCAATCGCTCCTGGAAGATGAGCAGCTTGGGATTGAAGGCTGAGTTTCTCATCATTATCTGCGCCTGGCATAGTGGCTGGTACCTAAAGACATGCTTAATACAGCCAGTGGGTGAGTGAAGGAAGAAACAAAAAGATAAACAAGCAAGCCAGCCACGTCTTGGAATAAAGCTTTGGAATCTGGGTCAGAGTCTCAGCAGGAATTCTCTTCCACCACTAAACAGAGAGATGGCTCAGTGATAAGTCCTTTAGAAAAAACCAGCCCATTAGACACACACACACACACACACACACACACACGCCAGACTGCTGAGCCAGTAGGGCATGGGGACAGGGCACAAGAAGGGCAGGGTAGAATTTTAGGTATCTTCCAGTGCCAGCCCGAGCTTTCTCCTATGTCCTCAGGTTCAGAAGGGAAACGTGATGGGGCAGCTTCAGTCATACAGGGCATTGACATGGCTTCAGCTGGCCCCTCCGGCCCAACACCTGCTCACTGAGGCCAACCACAGAGACGGATCAACAGATCAACAGGTAGACACATCAATGTAGTGTTCATCACACATCTTCAAAACCTATTAAGAACACTCTTTGATGCCATAGTATTTTTTTTTTTTTTTTAGTTGGAATCTCGTTCTGTCACCCAGACATTCTCATGGCCACTGCAGCCTTGACCTGCTGGGCTCAGGTCCACCTTCCAAGTAGCTGGAACTACAGGCATGCACCACCACACCCAGCTAATTTTCTTTAAAAAATGATTGTAGAGATGAGGTATCGCCAAGTTGTCCAGGCTGGTCTCAAACCCATGGGCTCAGGCAATTCTGTCATCTCCATCTCCCAAAGTGCTGAGATTACAGGTGTGAGCCACCATACCTGGCAGTGCCATAGTATTTAAAATGCCAATTAATAATCACCTGCTTGAATACATATCCAACAGATACAAAGATATATGGCTAGTTGCTATACTTTCAAAATCAGCACCAAATACCCAAACAGAAACAGTGATAGAAATAGCATCCTTTCCACACATACACACAAGTTCACATATACACACTCCCTCCTGAAATCTACCTGCTGCCAATTTGTCAGTTACTTGAATAAACAGCATTTCTGCCACACGCTTTAGCACCAAATAGTACCTTATAATCGGTTGAAAAATCTTTATCAAAGTTGGAGTCTGGTATTATTTTGACACCAGACAGTCCTCTGCTTTTGTGTGGAATCACTGTGTTGCCTGAACAGCCATGATCCTGCTTTTGTGCCGACAATCAGCAGGTCATTAGTGTACCATACAAATCGCCCCAGACTCAGAATGGAACCCTGGGGAACCGAGGCCGTAACAGACTGGAGAGAAGATATGGCGAGCCTGGCAGCTACCTCTGATGGCATGATTGCAACCACATGACAGCTTAATACAGCAGCTCCCTGAGCTGTTCACACGGCCCATTCTGATTAATGGTGTCAATGATCATTGTGAATTTTTTAAGTTTTTGTGGAGCATGCCATAGCATCCTACTATTAGAGCACCAGACAAACAAGGGTCTTTATTAAATGACCATGGTGTACCCTTGTTTTACTGCAAATGGTTTCCCATGTTGGTAAAACACATTTATTTGGGTTTGGCAGAGGGGTGGGGGGAACCCTGCTGTATGTTTAGAAAGTTCATGAAGACATTTTTGCATAAGAAAATGAATGCGAGATAAACAGAAACTCAGAATATGAGTCAGAATTCATACACACACACAGGATACGTGCACACACAGAGATACACACACATAGGACAAGGTCTATTTCACTATATCCACATCTGGCAATGATGTGGGCATTGTGGAATGATGTCAGGTTCCCTCCAGAAAGCCCTTAGGCTACAAGAAAAATCACCCTCCACCTAATAACCCATCTTAGGTCTATCTCTCACATGGTAAAGCCCTGTTTTGCTTTATCCCAACAAATTGGTCCTTGGATTCCTCTCCAGCTGTTGCGGCTTCTGCCCACAATGCATTGCACACCAGCAATGAGCGAGACTACATACAACAGAGCCAGAATGCCCAAATCCCTGGGATGTGTGTGTGTTAAGTAACCTCACCTGGGAGGAGTCCTGAGTACCCAGGGTGTGTAGGGGCCTGACCCGTAATAACTGCTCAACACGTTGGGTATGGTGGCTCAAGCCTATAATCCCAGCACTTTGGGTGACCAAGGAGAGGGGATTGCTTGAGACCAGGAGTTCAAGACCAGCCTAGGCAACACAGCAAGATCTCATCCCAATTTAAAAAAAATAAAATTAAATAAATAAAGTATTCTGGACGCTAGGTCTAGAAGAAAAAGCAGAGTTTTCTAAACAGATTACCACCAAGGCAATGAGGACGCTAAAATACACAAACAAATAACCAGATTTTCCTCAGAATTTCCCCTTGTCTATTTTCTACCACAGTTCGGTTTGGCTTGAGAAATACCGGGGCCTCTGTGTGTCCAGCATTGGGCTGGCCCCAGACGCATGAAGATGACACTGGCCACCTTTGGCCCTGGGTGGCTGTCCCTCTGCCGGAGACACAAAACATCTAGGATCCCTTCAGAACAGAGTCTTTTGCCACTGCAACAGCTTTCAGAAAGCTTATTATACAAACCCACATACATAAACAATCCTGTAAAGGGAAACTACTTGCTCCGGTTAACAGTTATGATTTAGGTGAGCTGACTTCTTCATGTTTTGGGAGACTCCTTAATGCATACCTTCCATTCAGACAGGAATCATCCTTTTATTTTGAAATGACTTGCCTAGAATTAATAGATGAATTTAGCTTCAAATATGCTAAGAATTAAATAAGTAAATATAAGCTAAATTAATGCTAAATAAAAAAGCCTGTTTTAGCAAGTCTGTAGATGTAGTTTTTATCTTATGTAAAAAATACAGCCGGGCTCGGTGGCTCAGCCTGTAATCCCGCGCCTTTGGGAGGCTGAGGTGAGTGGATTGCCTGAGCCCGCAGGTTCGAGACCCGCCTGGGCAAGCGAGACCTCATCTCTACAATAAATCCAAAAATTAGCCGGGCGTGGTAGCGCGCGCCTGTAGTTCCAGCTACTTGGAAGGCTGAGGCGGAAGGATCGCAGGAGCCCAGCAGGTTGAGGCTGCGGTGGCCGGGAGCGGCCACTGCACTCCATTCGGGGCGACAGAGTGAGACTCCAACTCAAAAAAAAAAAA
>CAUYQG010094804.1:0-46524 GCA_963574415.1 Tarsius wallacei
GTGGGTTCAAGACCAGCCCAGGCAACTTGGCGAGACCTTGTCTCTACAATAAATTTTTAAAAAGCCAGACAAACCCAAACTGAGGGCCATTCAACAAAATAACTGATTTTTTTTTTAAAGCAGGATTTATTGAGAGGACAGAAAAGTACCCACAGTGGGAGGGGACCCAAAGGGGTTGCCCTGATTTTTTTTTTTTTTTGAGTTGGGGTCTTACTCCGTTGCCCAGGCTGGAGTGTAGTGGCATGGTCATGATGATCATGGCTCACAGTGGTCCTGCCTAAGCTCAAGCGATCCTTCCACCTTAGCATCACGAGTATCTGGGACTACAGGTGAGTGCCACCAAACCAGGTTAATTTTTATTTTTAATTTTTTGTAGAGACAAGGTCTAGCTATATTGCCCAGGCTGGTCGTGAACTTCTGGCTTCAATCAATGTGTCCTCCTCAGCTTCCCAAAGGGATGAGATTACAAATGTGAGCCACCATGGTCCGCCCAAAATAACTGATTAAAAAACTCTTTATAAGGCCAGGTGCAGTGGCTCATGCCTGTAATGATAGCACTCTGGGAGGCCGAGGCAGGAGAATTCCTTGAACCCAGGAGTTCGAGACCAGCCTGGGCTACATAGCAAGACTTAATTTTTACAAAAAATAAAAAAAATTAGCCGTGTATTGTGGCCCACCCGTAGTCCCAGCTACTTGGGATGCTGAGGTGGAAGAATTGCCTGAGCCCAGGAGGTCGAGACTGCAGTGAGCCATGATTGTGCCAGTGCACTCCAGCCTAGGCAACAGAGTGAGATCCCTGATTCAAAAAAAAAAAAAAAAAAATTTTTTTTAAAGTATCAGGGTCTTGATAGACAAGGAAAAGACTGAGGAACTATTACCGTGGACTGGAGGAGACAAAAACTAGCAAATGCAATGTGGGATCCCAGAAAAGCTCCTGGAATAGAAAAAGGAAAACTGGTAAAATTTATATAAGGTTTGTAGTATAGCTAATAATATTGTATCAGTTAATTTCCCATTCTGGATCATTACACTATGGTTATATATGATGTCAACTTCAGGAGAAGCAGGGTGAGGGATATAAAGGGATTCTTTGTATCGTTTTGCAACTTTTCTCTAAGTCTAAATTTAGTTGAAATAACTCTTTTCATGGGAAATAAAAGAACACAACACTATAAATATTACAATCCCAAATTTTTAATATATGTGTACACAGAATAAAAGATGGGATGGAATTGCATTAACATGGTAACATTGGGTATCTCTAGATGGCGGAAATTTTGGTAATTTTTGCTTTTTGTTTTTTAGAGATGAGCTCTCACTATGTTGCCCAGGCTGGTTGCTAATTCCTGGACTCAAGCAGTCCTCCCACCTTGGCCTCTCAAAGTATTGGGACTACAGGAGTCAGCCACCATGCCTGGCCCAATTTTTACTTTTGTTTTCATATTCATCTGTACTTCCTAAGTTTTCTCCTCACTTGATGGTTTCATTTGATGGGTCCTTGGAAACTGTGAATAAGACAAGCTGAAGTTTATCTCTCATGGAGCTTGTATTCTAGTGGGGGGAGGGGGAAATGGAAAAGGAAAAGGAATAAGTACATTGCTAAATTAGGTTTAGCTTATATTGGGCTAATTCTTGCATTTGGGGTTTGACCTAGAAGCTTCTCTGTAACCTTTCACGTAGTGAACTGTAACCTAACTGAATGTGTGGACAGACTAACCCGCTCTTGTGTCTATCACTGAGTTTTGGCCAATCAAAAGTGGCCAATTCTTCAAATCGGGGCTCAAGTAAGGCAAATGCTGAGCTGTAACCAATCCAGCTGATTCTGTACCTCACTTCCTTTTTCTGTAGGTCCCTTACCTTTCTGTTCATACATTTTCTTCCATCATGATCCTGCTCTGGTTCAGATGGCTGCCCGATTTGTGAATTGTTCTTTGCTCAATTAAACTCTGTTCAATTTAGTCTTTCTTTCTTTCTGTTTCTTTCTTTTCTTTCTTTTTATTTTTTTATTTTTTTGATTTGGAGTCTCACTGTCACCCAGACTGGAGTGCAGTGGCCACTCCCGGCCACTGCAGCCTCGACCTGCTAGGCTCTAGCGATTCTTCCGCCTCAGCCTTCCAAGTAGCTGGAACTACAGGCGTGCGCTACCACACCCGGCTGATTTTTGATTTATTGTAGAGATGAGGTCTCACCAAGTTGCCCAGGCGGGTCTCGAACCCGCGGGCTCAGGCAATCCACTCACCTCAGCCTCCCAAAGCGCGGGATTACAGGCTGAGCCACCGAGCCTGTCTTCTTTCTTTCTTTTTCTTTCTTTCTTTCTTTCCTTCTTTTTCTTTCTTTCTTTCTTTCCTTCTTTCTTTTCCTTCTTTCGTTCTCTCTCTCTCCCTCCCTCTCCCTCCTTCCCTCCCTCTCTTTCTTTCTTTCTTTTTTGAGTTGGGGTCTCATTCTGTCACTCAGGCTGGAGTGCAGTAGCACAATTACGGCTCACCGCAGCCTCCAACTCCTGGGATCAAGCTGTCCTCGTGCCTCAGCCTTCCGACTAGCTGGGACTACAGGCACATACCATCACTTGCTAGTTTTTTGATTTTTGGAAAGACAAAGTCTTGCTATGCTGCTCAAGCAAGTCTTGAATCCCTGGGCTCAAGTGATCCTCCCACCTCTGCCTCCCAAATTGTTGGAATTACAAATTGTTGTGCTACTGCACAAAGTCTATCTTAAGTTTTTCTTTTAACAACATTAAAAAAAAACTTTGTGCAGAAAATGAAACTAAACTGATGTGATAGGGAGATGGCTGGTCAGGAAGGGCCTCTCCGAGAAGGTGACATTTAAGGTCAGATGTGAATAACAAGAGAAGACAGCGGGTGGGGATGAAGAGTGGAGTGAACAGTCCAGGTAAACACACTCAACAGCTGGGCTATGCGTTTGTGAGAACAGGTAGGGTTGGGCTCAGTATGTTCCAGAACCTAGCAGAAGCTAGGGTGGCTTTGGCTGTAGTGGGCCATGGGGAAAGGGCCTGTGATGAGGTCACAGGGCAAGACACAATGAAAAAAGGTTAAAAATAAGTAGCTTGCCTTTCCTGCCCCTGGGTATCCTAAGTCTAAATTGCTCTCCCAGGCTCCTTTGCTGCAAATTGAGGGCCTTGGGGGGTGTGTCTGGGAGTGGCTGCTATGGGTCTGGCCTGCCTAGCCTCTTACTTCATCCCTTCTCCTGAGGATGCTGACCTCCTCTGCCTGCAGCTCTGCCTGTTCTTCATGGTCCCTTTCCCTGATGGAAGCTTGTGGCTGGTGTCCAGCTCCTCAGTTCTCCCCAGAGCCTCAGACCCTGACTGCTCACCAGCCTGGGTGTGGGCTGTGGGTGCTGTGCTGAGTGACTGGAGGGGTGGGTGGAAGGAAGGATGAATGGATGGATGATGAATGATTAACCAGGATGCCTTGTGCTCCCCAGTGCCGACTGCTTCCTGATTTATGTGGCAAAAAGCCTATGCAGGGGCTGTCTTTGTAGATGACTGTCTGGGACTAGGATGGAGGCGGGGCCAAAACTCCTTAAATTCTTTCGTCTTGAGATCCCCTTGGTCTTGGGAACTGAAAGTGGTGTGGTCATACACGCAGCACCAGGGAGAGCAAGGCAGGCATTAACATTTATTAAGTACCCATTGTGTGCCCTGAAGGGGCCTTCACCTATTGTTCACCACAACCCTGGGAGGCAGGGGCCATCCTCCCCATTTCATAGATGGGAAGCTGAGAGCCAGCCCTGGCCAAGTGCCACCTGTCACCTCGTAGAGAAGGTATTGGCTGGACGGGACAACCTCTGTTGGGACCCCAGTGAGGAGTTCCTAATGGTATGTGTGTGCTGTGCCTGAATATACCCACTTGTGTACAAGTGTGTGCATATGTGTACAAGGAGATGCCTGGTGGAGGGGGTGCCCAATCTTGGCATCCACAGCCCAGAAGTTTGGAGCCCCTGATCCCTGGATGGAGAGCAGGCATGAGAGCTGACCCTGGACTCCCAACAAGTTAGCCAAGAGAAAACGGAGTCTGACAGTGTAGACTGGACGGATTAAGGGCATACTGTATGTCTGGTTTTTTACATGTGTCTGCTCTTTTAATCTGCACTGTGATGGGTGAAGTGGGTCTGGAGGATGTTGGGAAAAGCTGTTGCTCAGAGAAGCGGGATGACTTGCTTAAGATCACACAACTGAGCTTGGATGTGAAGGGCCCAGGAAACCTCCCTGAGGGGCCTTTCCCTGAGAGTCACTATGGTCATGGACTCTTCCCAGCCTCTTGGGAAGTGAGTCTGATCATACTCACTTTAAAATGAGGCTCAGAGAGGTAGAGTGAGTTGCCCAAAGTCACACGGTCTGTAAGTGGCAGGATTGGGATTTGAGACAAGTTGGGTCTCTGTGCCCAATGAGCCATAGATTTAGCCACTGTTTCCCCAGTGTCCTGTTCCCTGTTGCCCACCCTGTCCCAGGTCTAGCACCTCTCCCAGTGATCACCTCCTGGGGGACATCGTGATAAGAGCAAAATCTGCTTATTTAGGGTGTCTGCTCTGTACTGTCCATGATGACACCCTCAGCCATTGTTGGGGTGGTATCCTTGGTAAGGGAGAACTGGTACCTCCAGCCCCCACTTTCCAGGAGGACATATTGAATGCTGGGGGCTCTCATATATACGAGGGGGTTGGTTGACCTTCAGAGCTGAGTGACCCTACTGTCTGGGCTGCTTCCATCATCAGCTGACTCTGGACCCACATGAGGGTCTAAATGTCTGTTCTCCCCACCCCAGGGCCTGGGATGTCTCCAGAATGGTCTGCTGGAGTGGGGTGGGGTAGGCAAGGAGATGGGTACGGGTGCTCACAGAGATCATCCATCCCAGAAGAGGTGCTTATAGGAGTGATGTCTGTTTTGGGGCTGGCCAGCTCTGGCTTCCAGTCTAAGGGCTTCCCTGGAGATTGGGGGCCTGGTGTCAGGCAGAGCTGGCCAATGACAATGACTCCTCTGCTCTCAGGAGCTGCATCAGGGACCAAGGGCCACTCACTGCTGCTATCCGAGGGGAAGACCACCTCACCTGTGGATGAGCCAGAAGCCAGGGGCTGGGGCCAGGGCTGGGCCTGAGTTGGTTTCCCTTCAGGTTTCTCAGAAAAATGTCCTTGGGGAACCAGAGTGTCCAGTGCAGGACAAGATTACTGTAGCAGGTCAGGAACTCCTCACTGTTTGAATGTGTGCTGTCACAGTGCTGGGGGTCCAAAGGGACTGGGGGGCCATTGAGGGGACCATTGGAGGATGCTGAGACCTTAGACAGGCTCAAAACCACACGCAGAGATCTCTGACCATTAGTGTCCTTGGCTAGGGTCCTCTTAGATGCCACCCCTTCTGAGGGAGCCTTGCTGCAGCCCCCCCAGTACCTGGGCCTGACTGGGCCCCCTTGAGGCATTGTGGGCTTTTGCCAGTCTTCTCTCTGAGCTGTGCCTGCCATGGGGCCTGGCACATTTCTTTCTGCCTAGCCTGAATGCCTGCTTGTCCATGGTTTTGAGAATGGCCTCACACAAGACTCTTGCCAGGAAGATCTCAAACTCCATTTGCTTGGCATCTTCTTCATTGATGTCCTGGACCCACAAAAACTCATCTTCCAGGGCTTCTGGCCAGAATGGTGTCCAGTGTGTGTCTGGAAAGCATAGATTGCACCTAGTAGGTAAAGCCCCCAGTGTATGTCTGGAAAGACAAGGGTGTTTGTTAGAAATGGGACAGGCCTCAGCAGGGTGGCTGAGAGAGGCCAGGCTAGGCAGGACCAAGGGCTGATGCCCAAGGACACCAGGGGCTCCTGAGAAGCAGGTAGATGAAGGGGTTTTGCCAAAGAAAATCCTAGCCCATGATTACGTGACTCTCTGTCCCATTTTACAGAGGGACACGCTGAGGCTCAAAGACAAAACAGGACCTGTGTCAAGACATGCAGAGAGAGAGTGACTGAGCTGGGATAAAGCCCCAGGTATCCAGGCTCCCAGCCCAGCAGTCAGGTCCTGGAGTTGGAAGAGATTAAAGCTCCCCAGTAACATTCCAAAGCCAGACTCCTTTCTTCATTTATTATGAGCTCCTTGGCTCCATCTCTCTTCAGAGAGGCAGTGTAGTCAAGTGGTTAACAGCATTTTGCCACTTACTAGCTGTTGACCACAGCCAAGTTGCATTAACCTCTTTAGCCCTAGTTTCTTAAGCTATAAAAGGGAACCAAAGTCAGTGGGTGTGATGGGCATGCTGCTCCCCCCAGAGGCAGAGCCCTGTCCCTTACGTAAGACTCCCTTGCACAGGGGCATGGAGGTGCCTACCTTTAGGAATCATATTTCCTTCCTCCAGGGAAACAAGCAGGTTGACAGGGATCAGCTCCAGGAGCTCTAGTGCTCAGGGTTGTGGGGCAGGGCTGGGGCCCCAGCAGCAGCCACCTGGAGCAAGGGCCCCTTCCTCTGATAGACACTATTGAGGAAGAACTCCCTGCCCAGGAGCCGCCTGACCCTGTGGGTGAGGGCTGCTTGCCTGCAGACCCGGAGCTCACCCTGCCTTGCCCCTTCCCAGTAGTAGCTGATGAGGTCACCCAGGGGGTCTCTCCAGCAGGATCTCACCCAGAGCAGCCTCACCTGGGCCGGGGGATCTTGGACTGCTGATGGTGACTCCAAGGGGACTGGATGTGGAGGAGAGAGTTCCATGAGCCTTCCCAGGCCAAGCCCAGGCTGGGCACTTGGAGGAATGGATGGGGCCTGCCTCTGTCTGGTCCCAATACCTAGTCAGGAAGTTGTGCTAGCCAAACAGAAAGCTGTGTGTGGTGGGGTCCTGCTACTGCTTGTCACTCTGGAGGGCTGAGACTTGAGGGTGACTGGGCCTGTGCCCAGTCCCCCTGTCCCTGCCCTCTCCCAGCAGAGCAGGGTCTAGGTCAGGCTCTGTCCTTGCCTTTATCCCCAAAACAGATGTGAGAGCCAGGCACCTTGGCATCTGCATCCTTCCACCTTCCACTGCAGCTGCCTGCATCTCCTCTGTCCACTCATTGTCACACGGTGAGTCTCTTCATGGTGCTGACTGCAGGGACAGGCTGGAAGCGCCAACCCTCAACCAACCAAGGACCAGAAGCTGAGAGTTAGTGAAGAGAAACCCAGCTTCCTAGCCTTGGTGGGTCAATTCGGAGGTATATTCTGCACTGTCTTCAGAGGGTCCCCAATGGGACTGGCCCCCAGTTGCTCACATAAGTGACTTGCTCAATCATGCACCCTTGGTTGACTCTGTGCTTCCTGGGATCCCCCAAACAAGCTATTTATTCCCAACTCCTGTGTCAGGGACTGCTTTAGGGGGGACCCAGACTGAAAGGCTGAAACAATCATTTATCTACTCTCCCACCTACCCACCCATCTCTCCCCCCTTTACCCCCTTTTTGCCTTCCTGCCTCTCTCCTTCCCTCCCTCCCTTCTTTCCTACCACACATCTGATAATTAATTGATTCACTCACTCCAGCCACTCAAGGATTCACGTTTCTCAAAATGTGCTTTACAGAGGAGCACTTGTGTGGGGTTTCTTAATTTTTTAAATTTTAAAGATGTGAGGCACAATTCAGGATTAGGTATACAACTGATCATTGTGCAGGTAAAGTTTGGGCCTTCCTTTGGTCCCCACTTTGCCTGCTTTGAGATCAGGTGCCCTTATTAGTGTTGTGTGCCCCCTCCCAGCAGTATCTTGCTACTGCCAATCCCTTTCTTATAGTATTATGGTACATGTTCATGGTCCACTTATGAGTGAGAACATATGGTACTCTGTTCTTTTTTTCTGTGAAAGATCACTGAGTATGATAGACTCTAAATCCATCCAAGTTGCTGCGAAGTCCATATGTTTGTCCTTCTTTATGGCTGTGTAATATTGCATTGTGTATATGTACCACATTTTGGGGTGGTTCTTTTTTTTTTTTGAGTTGGAGTCTCACTCTGTCAACCAGACTGGAGTGCAGTGGCTGCTCCCGGCCACCGCAGCTTCGACCTGCTGGGCTCCGGCGATCCTTCCGCCTCAGCCTTCCGAGTAGCTGGAATTACAGGCATGCACTACCATGCCTGGCTGCTTTTTTGATTTATTGTAGAAATGAGGTCTCGCCAAGTTGCCCAGGCGGGTCTCGAACCCGCGGGCTCAGGCAATCCACTCACCTCAGCCTCCCAAAGCGCGGGATTACAGGCTGAGCCACCGAGCCCGGCTTGGGGGGGTTCTTAATTAAACTTTGTGAGTAAAAATTTTTTGTAGCCAAATAATTTGGGAAATGCTGGGTTAAGTAATGCCCAACTTCTTGGACTCTGGGTTTTTAATGCTCTGGTTTGGTGTTTGGGGGAAGGGCTATCCCTGTGCTGCCACTCTGTGTCCCATCTCATGTTGGCCTGAGGATTTCAGAAGCAAATGAGATAAGGTCCCTGTCCTCAGGTGTCTCACAGTCTGGAAAGCCAAGCTCGAGGTAGGAGCTGTCTGTGACCTTGGAGTGACTACAGGCCACGAGGACCTGGTCCTTGATCATCATTTCCTTTCTATGAGACTCTGCCAGTTTCCTGCCTCTCCAGTCACCAGGAGGGACATCGGTCTGGTGCCTAGCTTTGCAGCTTCCTCAGACCCAGCCTCAGCACACCTGGAGTCTCTTTGCTCCCTGTCCCCAACTCCCCCTGATCCCTACGAAGTTTCTGAACTCAGTGGCCAGGGCAGTTCATATACCTTTGGTTGGGAAGCTATTTCCCAGGTGGAGTTCTACTTGAAATAGATCCCCCTCGAATAGCACCATGACACTCCCCATGTCAACCTTTAACTCTCTATCCCACAGGCTGTTTTAGGTTTTTCTTTCTTTCTTTCTTTCTTTGTTTCTTTGTTTCTTTCTTTCTTTTCTTCTTTCTTTTTGACAGAGTCTTGCTCTGTTGTTGAGGCTGGGATGCAGAGACTTGGTCATAGCTCATTATAATCTTGAACTCCTGAGCTCAAGCGATCCTCCTGTCTCAATCTCAATGACTGGGTGTGGCTGTTTTTTATTTTTTGTAGATATGGGGTCTTGCTATTGCCCAGGTTTGTTTCAAACTTCTGACCTCAAGTAATCTTTCAGCTCAGCCTCCTAAAGTGCTGAGATTACAGGTATGAGCCACCACACCTAGCCTGGATTAGTTGTTATTTTATGTCCAATATTGGGGGTGCCAATATTCACACACATGAGCTCATCTCATCCTGAACCTCAGGAAGTCACCAGGAAGGCCCAGGGACACAAATTGGTTATCTCCTGGTTCCCCTCTGCCCCAACTCCCTCTGAATTGAAGACACATGTGGCCCAGGGCAGGTCCATGTGAGAGAATGCCAGGACAGGGTTGGCATTATCACAGCCAGGGACCAAAAAGAACTGGGGAGGCCTTTGCCCATCACCAGTCCAAATCCTTCCTCCTATTTTATAAATGAGATCAAGACAGAGAGAGCAGGAGCTAGGATTGGAGCCCAAATGTATTATTTTCCTATTGATGTTGTAATGAATTTGTAACAATTTATTGACTTAAAACAACATAAAACTATTATCTTATCATTCTAGAGGTCAGAAGTTCAAGATCAGTGTCACTGGGCTGTTTCTTTCTGGAAGCTCTTGGGAAGAATCTGCTTCCTTGCTTTTTCCAGCTTCCAGAGGCTGCCTGCATTTCTTGTCTCTGGGTTCCCTTCCCTCATATTCAAAGCCAACAGTGCAGCATTTTAAAAATATGATGCCAAGGCACATCATAGCTCACTGTAGCCTCGAGCTCCTGGCCCAAGTGATTCTTCCACCTCAGTCTCTTGAGTAGCTGGGACTATAGGCAGTATGCTCGGTTCATGTAGCATCTTTACATTTCTCATCTCCGCATTCTGCTTCATTCTTTGTTTTGCTGTTTGCCTCTTTCTTATAAGACCTTGTGACTACTTCAGGCCCATGTGGATAATACAAGCAAATTTCTTCACCCTAAGGTCCTTAACCTAAAAAAGCCCCTTTCACCACATAAGGAAGCTCAGGCTCGGCTGGAGTTCACAGGTTCTGGGGCATTAGGAAGTGCCTATCTTTGGGTGTTGTTATTTAGTCTACCACGCCAAGTCTACTACCCAAGGCCAAGCATAGATTTGTAAATGAATGGCAGGCGTAGGGTAGGGGGACCCGCAGGGTCTTGGGTCCCTGAGTTGGCTTGAAGGGTGTAATAACCAGGTCAAGGGGGTGGGGTCAGTCTAAACTGAAAGGGTCTCAATTCTCATGCCTACCGCCTGGATTGGAGCCAGCTTGGGTCCTGACCCTGAGCCCCCAGTCTGAGAGAGATGACTCAGACACTGGGAGGACAGACCAGGAGGGGAAGAGCTGTGAGGAGGAGGAAAGGCAGGAGCCCACAGTGAGACGGCCCTTGGGGAGAAGCCAGTGCCTGGACTTGAGCCTCAGGCCTGATTTCACAGATCCATGCCTTGGCCTTGTGCCCAAATTTATGTTCTTCTTTAGGAACAAAACTGTTTAACCACCATACTGTGGGTGGGTGTGTTCCTTGTGCAAATCATGTATGTTCATTAGTCACAGAGTGCCCTCAGTATGGAGTTTGACTAGCTCCCTGCAGGTGGCCAGAGGTCCTTTCCAGTGGGTATCAGGCTGGGCCACTCTAGTGCCAGAACCCTCCCAGCAAGGGCAACCTTGGGAAAGAGTCTGCTTAGATTCAAGACGGCACCCAGTGAGTCTGGAGCCCTCAGGCTTGGCTGGAGGCTCTTTCTGGTTCCCCCTTCTCTGCTATGGGCCCTGGTCAGTGACTACCTCCCAATTTCCCCTGCCTGCACCTGCCCTCACTCACTGTGTGGTCATTGTCCACCAGTGACTTGGTGTGTCTCTCACACTGAGAGTGGGTAGGGCCCGGCCCTGTCAAGGGAACAGGGCAGAGGCTGCTGTTCTGTGTGTGCCCAGTCCTCCCAGCTGCCTTCCCTCTTTCCTTTGGAAAACCACTTCCAGGAGGGATGGCTGTGACTCCCTCTTCCCACCCTCCCCAGAGCAGACATATGTCCCAGGCTCAGCCAGCCAGAGACACTAATCCCAGCCACAGCCATTCAGAGAGTCAGGGCTGAGGATGCAGCTAGGCCTATCAGTTTTCTCTGAGATTTATATCTGCTCTCTGCAAGAGAGAGAATCTCTCTTCGTTTTGGATTATGAAAGAACCAACATAGACTTGGGGCTTCCACATCATTGTCCTGATAGGAGAATGAAGACAACGTGGCAGATACAATAAATATACCTCCCCATATTCTTGGATTTCCTGGATCTAGCCATACCTGAAGTTGGAATTATCACTTGGACAATTCAGTTACATGAACCAATAAGTATCCTTCCTTGCTTGAGATGGTTCAAGTTGGGTTTCTGTCTCTTGCAGTTGAGTAATGGGAGTGGGGTCTCAGAGGCTGTTGGGGGATGGTGGGTCCTCTCCAAGAGATATTCCCCTACTCCATCCCATAGTCCAGGTGATGCCAGCTTTGTGGTGGGTTGTGGACTGGGCAGCTACTAGCATGGAGCAGAGAGACAGGCAGCCTTAGGACTCTAAAAGTCATGGTGTTGAGGATGGTCAGCCGTGGTAATGTTGAGGCTGGGGTGGCAAGCCTGAGGTTGATTCTTGCAGTTTGATTGCTGTCCTGGGGGCAAAGATATGCCTAGCCCCACACCAGCCCAGAGGTACCAGGCCAGACCTAGGTAATTGGGTCCTAGGCTGATATCTCCAGACCTGGGCCTGGAGATATCAGTGTGAGGTGAAGCAGAGCAGAGTCAGGATAGAAGGTTCACTTCTCAGACCATGAAGCTGCCTGTCCCTCTACCACTCACACCCAGATCCTGGTGGGCCATGTAGGTGGATATGGATGGGAACACCTGAGCATGGGTGTGGGTGGCACAGGAGTGTGAAACACTGAGCGTACATATGTGAGCTTCAGGTGAGGGAGCACTAGTGTGTGTGCACCAAAGCTGGCTGAGCAAATGTGGACAAAACCAGGGAGGTAGAAGCTAAGTGATGCTACATATAAGTGTGTGTCCAGGGGTGTCTCCAGGAACTCGGTTTGGGGGACCCTGTATGTACATGTGTGGGCTTGGCTGGTGTGACAGTGGATGTGCCACAGGGTGGTATGGGGCCATATATTGTATCAACCCTCCTCTCTCTCTCTCTCGGGTGCTGCCTGCTGCCCATGTGTGACAGATGCTCTTGGTGCCTTGTCCAGAGCCGTGGACCTTGACATGCTACTGCCAGTGGACCCAATGGAGGCTCACACAGACCATCATAATGGCTTCATCTGCCAGCATAGCAACTCCCCTGCCCGAAGACTTTCTCTGACCAGAGGAGCCCCCTTAGCCTGCCCCAGAGACAGGAATCAACATTCTCCAAAGAGCAGTCTCCAAATAATGAGAGCTGATGTATAAACAGTTGTTTCCCTCACCCCTCAGGGGGACTAACTTGGAGCGTGTTCTACCCTGTCTCTCAGAGTTACCAGTGGGATGGAGCTCGATGACCCACAGTAGTCACCCGAAGACCCACAGCAGTCACCTGCCTGATGACACCCTCACTGGCTTCCTTCCTTTCTTGTGTCCCTGCTGCACTTCCTGTGGTGCTCCTGGGATCACCTCCCTAACTAACTCATTGCAAGTTCATCCTCGTCCCAGGGTCTGGCCCCTGGTCCCTCCTGTCCCCACTGTCCCGGCGATGTGGCTTCAGCTCCTGTCTCCTTGGGACCCTGATGAGCCCAGGCTGAACCCAAGTACCTGGGGTATTCTCCTCAGTGCCCCCACCCTCCCAGGCCTCTGGCACAGAGAGGCCAGTCTCCTTGTAGGTATGAGCAGAGGACCTCGAATGTGGTGCCACACATCAACATACCACAGCACAGGGCATGTCGTGGGTGGAGGACAGGAAGAGGCGCGAGCCTGAAAGTCCCAAAGGCTCATGGGATCCTGAGTCTCTGCTGTTGGAGCTGGGTGTCAGTGTGAGGTGGTTCAAGTTGGGGAGAGACAGCATGTGGGTAAACATTGTCATCATGAAGGCTTCTACATTCATTCCCAGGAGGAGCAGCCCAGGGCAGGAGGTAGCGCTGGAACCATGCTTAGTGGCTTTCAGAACATAGGCATGATTATTTGTACACAGAGAGGGAGGCACAGGTAAGGCTATGTCCAGAGAGAAAGAGGGTTATTGGGGGTTAGTCCCTAAAATGGAATGCTCGGATGGGTTTACCCTCTTGGAACATCTCAAGGGTGGGAGACAAGCCCAGGATCAACATGATAAATTTTGTCTACCGCTGAGTGTCCGTCGGCAAGTGGGTTTCAAGGTGGAGAAGGGAGGTTGCTCCTTCTTCAAGGCCTGACTTGTCTGCTTTGAACAGTGGCAGCAGGGAACCAGCAGGTGGCAGTGTGGGCTCGGAGTGGGGGTGGTGGGCCTCAAAGCCTGCCTAGGCCCCTCCAGTGGGGAGGCTGGCCCAGAACGTGGAAGGAGGAGCCTGTGCTTCCCAGCCTCAAGGTCATCTTCCCCTCGACCTCATCCTCCCTCAGGATCGCACCCCACTTTCAGGGCACTTGAGGGTCTAGGGCTATGCTAGTGGATTCTATGTGAGTTCCGGGGGGAGGGAAGCATGACAGAGGAAGGGAACAAGGCTCTGTCTGCCAAGAGCCCAGGCCATGGTCTTACTGAAAACACAGCATCTGGGGGGTGGGGTGGTGGTGGGTGGGGTGGTGGTGGGGGGTGGCGGGGGTTGTGATGGTGGTGTCAGCGCCATTGCAAGTTCCCTTTCTTTCCTGGTAGCACAAGCCACTAGGGCGCTGAAAGCCAAATGCTGTTGGAGTAAAATGTGTAGTTCCTGATGTCCCTCGAGTCAGGTCCTGAGGCTGATGGCCCATCCTAGTGACAGTTACACCAGCCAAGTCTCAGAGAAAGGTTGCTATGTTTCAGTGAGTTTAAAAAAGGAACTCCTGTTGGTTACTCACTACCGAAATATCCTTATCAACAGGAAAATGACAAGACTTCAGTGATGCTTAATTTTGAGAAGTAACGCTTGCTAGCCGGAGGGGTATCTTCATTTTACTGCTGTTTGGTGTTTCCTTTCTTGACAAGTGTTGGAAGGTATAAATCCTACTTGGGAGGTCAAGGCAGGAGGACCGCCTAATGCCAGGAGTTCAATACCAGTCTGGAAAACATTGTGAGACCCTGTCTCTTAAAAAGTTAGCCAGGCGTATTGATGTGCACCTGTAGTCCCAGATACTCGCGAGGCTGGGTCAGAAGGATCACTCATCATAGCTACAAAGGCAAAGAGTTCGTGACTGCAGTGAGCCATGATCCTGCCACTGCACTCCAGCCTGGACCAATAGAGTGGAGTCTCTTAAGAAAAAAAAAAGCACCCCCATGCACTCTTTGAAAGTGTTACTTCTTGCTACATTTTTATTGATATGATGATATATTTATTTTGAACACAGAAAAGATACATTGTTGCTTATTCAGAGACTAGTCCAGGAACAAGAAAAGCTGTTCAGCTCCATCCCTCAAACACTGACAAATAGGTAGGGATTTTAATCTTTTTTCCCCCCAGCAAACTCTAGAGTTGCAAAAGCAGAATGCGTTTCTTAGAAGAGTCTCATCCCTGGAGTGCATTTTAAAGGCTAGACAGTACAACAGACAGATATTTTTTGCCTAGAAAACAGTACACCGTAGTGGTGGACAGAACAGCTTGTAAACAAGGTCCCTCCAGCAGGTGGAGTCTGGGGTTCCAGGATGCGCTTGCAGGGTGCTGAGAACTTCTGGTGGACTCCTTTCAGCTCTGCACCAGAAGAAAAGCTCTTTCCACAGCAAGCAACATTTAAGAACGCCAACCTTGCCACCCCTCTGCTTAAGAAGGGATTAAGGAATTGTCTTAGCCCTTCATTGGAGGAACTGAAATGAGGGGAAGAGGATGGGTGGGTGCTGTTTAAGGAGGAGTGACAATGGGGTGGAGTGGTGATGGCTGCTTGCGATGCCGGCGGGGACACTCCTCGGCAGGCTGGGTCTTCAGGAACCACTTCCGTTTCCTGCATGGTCTTTGATGGAAATTGCTGGGGTTGCTTGCCCAAGATCTGAGACTTCCTGCAGCCAGGCAGACCCCATGAATCCCCTTTTGTGGCAGGACTCTGGCAGCAAGGCCCAGACACAATCGCCGGTCCTCTTGTGGTGGCACAAGTGGTATCTTTGGGGCTTAGATCCCCTTCATTGTGTCTCTGCAAACACCCTGGAGGGGCAAGGCGAGCACGCATTGCCTCACCATTCCTAGCTAAGAGCGGCCACCCTGGAGGGCAGCACCAGCTCCAGGGTTTGACTCCAGTCCCTTCGAGAGCAGGCCACAGTGGTGGCTAGGCAGGTTCTGAGTGAGGGGACGCTTCTCTGCCTCAGAGTGGTGCCTAGGCAGGAACGCAGTGAGGCCACCTGGAGAAGGGCAATGGCCTCACCTTCCTTGAAGGCCCTCAGTCCTGGGCAGTGACTGGACTGACAAGGAAACAGCTGTGACCCACCCTTGTTGCTGTGTGCCTGCCAAGTTTCTGAGAGAACTCCCCTAGCACCACCAGACTGAGGGCACTGGGGTGAGGAGGGGGCCTGGTGGGCTGTGAGGGCCTCCAGGTTGTGCCTGAGCCCCCAGACCCGTGTCCCCCACCTTGTAAGTGGCAGGATGGTGACGTTGTGGCTCTTCTGCCCTGGAGTTGAGAGATAGGCACAGCAGACAGCAGAATCTCACTGGGGCCTGTCCCACTCTCAGGGGGACAAGCTGGCCCTGGGGTGAGCATCAGGGCAGGCAGCTGACCTGGGTGGTCGAGAAGTTTCTGGAGGCAGAATCAGAAATCGGGCACAGCCTGCCAGGTGAGGGTGGGGACAGGCAGGCCCAGAGAGAGGAAAGAGAAAGCCTCATTTCCTGCTTCCCCTTTCTTCCCCCAGTATCGGCCACAGAGGCACAACCAGTGGGCTGGGGAGGAGGAGATGGGAGGTCAGGAGAGTCTCACTTTTACTGCGACCTTTGCAGGTGGCTTTTATGTGGGCGTGGTGGGACTGTGTGTGTGCACATGTCTACGCATGTGTGTGCATACGGAGTATGTCAGTGTATATGTCTGTGTATATTTGAGTATCTCGTGTGTGTGATGTATCGTGTGTGCCTCTGTGTGTGTGTGTGCCCATGTGTGCATGCCCAGGTGGTACAACAGAATGGGGCAGGACCTGGCCAGCTGGGTCACTCACACAGTCCTCTCTGGGCCAGAGGCTGGGGCCCGAGTGGGGGTGGGAGAGCCTGGAGAGCTCCTCGGCCCTGGTCCTGGTCCTGGCAGCGGCAACAGGCCTGATGGGGGGCTGGCTCCACACACGGCCTCGTAGGGGGGTAGGGTGTCCATGGAGATGGTACGGAGGCCGCTCTGGCCTGGGGTCCTCTGCTCCTGCTGGTGTTGGCTGGGGCTGTGGTCGCTGCCGGAGCTGAGGGCACCATCCAGCATGGGGCAGGAGTCAGTCAGTGAGTAGGGTGGTGGAGCATCCGTGGGGATGTACAGCTGAGTGGCCCCTGGCCCCACACACTCATCATAGCTACAAGAGAAGACGTCCCTTCAGTGTCCCTTGAAACCTTAGAGGTGAGTGTGGGGTCTCTCCATAAGGGCCGGAGCCTCTCTGTAGTGACAAGCTGCCCTGACTGTGGACCAGAGCAGGCCTTGTCCGTGCTGGCTCCAGTGAAACCCCCACTGCCTCCCCCCAGTGCTGGAGGGACACCTCAGAATCCCTGAGATCTGGGTTCTGGACCTGACTCAGCCCTCATGTTCCATGTGAACTCCAGCAAATCACTGAACTTTTCAGGGTCTCAGCTGCCAGAACAGTAGTGGCCACCGTCCAGGGAGTGTCTCCTTAATGGGACACCCTGTGTATGGGGGCCAGGCAGGAGCAGCCTCAGGCTGCCAGATGCCCCTTGGTCTCCAGTCACCCCAAAGCTGTGCTTCTAGAGGTAGGAAAGAGTCCCCGGGTCCCTCTGAACCTGTTGATGCAGAACAAAAAAGCACCCACTGTCTCAGAGAGGGCTGACAGCACTGCCCCACCTGGTGCTGGAGACAGGCTGGTGTTTTTGAGGATGTGGCCATTTGTCCAGGCTAGAGGGGTCTCCTGGTAGTGACATGGCAGAGGCTTTGACCCGTCTTCCCTCCTTTTTTTAAAAAATTGTAATTTAATAATATTCAAAATAAAGATGGGTCTTGCTATGTTGCCCAGGCTGGTCTCTAATTCCTGGCCTCAAGCGATCCTCCTGTCTCAGCCTCCCAAAGTGCTAGGATTACAGGCATGAGCCACTGTGTTCAGCCCCTCCTCTCTCTCCAAGTACTGACTGATAGGTGGTCTGCCCGAGGGTGGCTGGCAGGGGAGAACCCAAAGGCCCCTCAGATAAGAACTCCCCACTGGAATAGGGCTACCTGATGGTCCTGAGTACAGTTTGGACACAATGACTGTCTCAGTGGATGTGATCACAGGACCTGGGGTCTGGATCCCTGCACCAAGAACAGGGACCTAATGTCCACTGAGCCTCCATCTGTTTCTTTCTCTTCCCACTGCCACTGTGTCTGGGCAACCAGGAGTTGTGGGCATAACTCCTTTCTCCCTTCTCTGAGGGGACCCTGTCCCTATCCCCAAAGCCAGTCTCTACCTCGGTGGCTGCAGAGACCCCAGGCCTAGTCAGGCTTAGTCAGGCCCCTGTTGCCTGGCAGTTCTTGATGGTGTGTGTGTGTGTGTGTGTGTTCCTGCCTTCCTAGTTGTGTCTCCCACCTTCCCTCCCTACCCCATCCCCAGTCATGTCTCGGCTAACTGCTGGCCTTGTCCAGGTGTTAACCCCAATCAGCCTGGGCAAGGTGCCTGACCCACGTGGGGACCCTCAGCCTGGACACCCCTCATGCCTGAGGCAAACCCAACACTCTGCTCTGACTCTGGGGGAACTCTGCCCACTGGGACCTCCAAACTTGCTCCCTGTGCACCTCGACCTTGACCAGAAGCAGCCCCACTTGGTCCTCTCCTTTGAATGAGCTGCACCAGGCAGAGGCAGATTCCTCGGGGCCCAGCTCTTGGTTTCTGGGGCCCACCTGGCCCTTCCTTACACAGGCAGGAGCCCCTGAGCTAGTTGGGGGTGAGCAGGTGGGTGTACCTGTCCTCAGGTCATGGCCTCAGGAGCTATCGCCTCTGGTCTAACCCTGAGGCACACCCCCAGATAGCTATAGCATCTTTTTCCTATACCAGAAAACCCAGTAAGCAGGGGTTGTTTGTCACTACTTATTATTTATTTATTTATGTATTTATTTTGGGGTCAGGGCCTCTGGTGCCCTGGCTAGAGTGCAGTGGTATGATCATGGCCACCACAGCCACGACTTGCTGGGCTCAGGCGATCCTTCCACCTCATCCTTCCAAGGAGCTGGAACTAGGGACTAGTTCTCGCCAAGTTGCCCAAGTTGGTCTTGAACTGGTGGGCTCAGGCATTCCTCTTGCCTCCGCCTCCCAAAGTGCTGGGATTACAGGCATGAGCCTCCACACTTGGCCTTGTGAGAATTTAATGCAAAGCTCTGCTCACCTGCCACTCACCTCCTGCTGTGCGGTCCAGTTCCTAACAAGCCATGAACCGGTACTGGTCTGTGGTACTGGGGTTGGGGACCTCTGGACTAAGGAACTGGTGAGTCAACCTGGAGCTATCGGATGTCGGGACATGGACTTGTCCCCTTTGCCACCCTGGTCCCTGTGTTACTTATAAGTACAGTGAACTATCTTTCCCTAGGGGAAACTTGATCCTATGGCCACAGAAATGACCTAATGCTTCTCTGGCCCACCTCCCCTGCAAGGGCATTCCTGGCACGCCTACTCATCAGCCTGAAGACCTCGATAGGGCCACATCCTTTTCTAGCACCTCCTGGTGACTGCAGAGGTGCTGCCTTGATGGCACCTGCTTGACTAGGACAGGCGAGGAGATGGCCGTGCCCACTGCAGGATATTCCCTGAATTTATACCATACAGAGAGATGCTGCTGTTTCCCATGGTGGCGGCGTCTTTAAGTCCAGAGTCCTACCCTCTCATGCCCATTTCCTCATGTGGCCTCCTTACCCTGGTGGAGAATCTGGGTATAGCTCCCTGAGCACGGTGGCATCCACGTCCCCGTCAGAGCTGATGTCCAAGGGTGGGGGCCAGTCCTCAGTGGTGCTGCAGGCGTTGCGCATCCTGTGACTTGAGCGGCTGTATGTGTGCCCGTCTGACACTGAAGAAAGAGACCATCAGCCTGGGCCTCAGGTCAGTGCCCAGGGATGGTCAGTCTCCCTGAGGCCACCAAGGCTCTGACCTCCCAATGCACCATTTCTCCCCTCATCAAGCACAACTGCTTTCATCCCTCAGAGACAGTTCCAGAATGTGAGTGCCAACATCATGTTGGGCATTGGGTCACAGAGAGGAAGCGGAGCTGGTTCTGTCCTGGCGGGGCTCCCAGGGTGATGGTAGCTGCCCTGGGGACAGCCCAGTACTGGACAGTGTGTTCTGAGCTTTGATAGAGGTCATACTGGCACTGTGGGAGTAGAGACAGACCTGACCAGCCTGGAGGTCAGAGAGGACTTCCTGAAGGAAGGGCTGCCAGAGCTGAGTGTTGTCTAGGAACACTCAGCTCTGGGGAAGAGGGGAAGGCTGGGAGGAGGGAACTGAACAGCTTGAGCCAAGGGGGGAGATGAGAAAGGAGAGTAGGATGAAAAGGGAGCTTTGAGCTGTGGAGTCAGGCCCAGGCATGAAAAAGGTGGAGAAGGCTAGCAAGGAACAAGGGCTGTGGAGAGCTCTGGGCCTTCCCCACCAAGCCCACACATGATTCCCTTCAGGTACTCCATGGAGAAAGGGGCATCTGTGATGAGTCTGGCAACTCTCCATATTGCATTCTCCTCTGGGTTTTTTTTTTAAAACCACACGTCAGTACACCAAAGGCTCTGAAAAGTCCTGCAGCTAAGAAACATATTGAACTGTGCTTGTCCTGCATTTGACCACGGAATCTTACTTACTTCCTTAGACTTAGTAACACTGCTTAGGACATGCTGCTGGAGCACGATCCTCATTCCACGGCTGAGGTTCAGAGAGGCCTAGTGACTTGCTGGTGGACACACAGGGAGTGATCAGGCCAGAGGGCAGCTGGGTGTTTTGGCTCCTCCCCATCTAAACTCTCCACCTCCCAGTTTCTGATGGGTCTAGTCATGGCTGGGAACAGTGGGAGCTGCAAAGATGGCTGAGACCCGAAGTCTCCCTACCCTTAAGGGCTCCCAGGTGACTCCTCCCCTCCAGGGTTGGAGCTCGATATCAGGGGCAAGGCTCTGACCTCTGCTGTGGGTGACACAGTTGCTGTCCCTATTCTACTGACTAGGAAGCTGAGGCTCAGGGTCCCAAATCTGGTAAAGCATGGAGTCAGCACTCATGCCGTCTGTGTGGCCCCAAAGACTAAGCCTCCCACTGCCCTGCTCTCTTCTTCCCACTCTTGATGCAACAGTGAGTGGACAACTCTGGATATGAAACTATCTGCAGGTGTAACTCCAGGATTATATATGGACACTGAGAAAGCTCCCGGGAGAAAATATTCCAAACATGTTGATGATGGCTCTCTCCCCATGACAGGATCATGATCCTTTTTCCTTCTTTATATTGTCTATATTTTTAAGATCACTGCACTCCAGTCTGGATGACAGCGAGACTCCAACTCAAAAAAAAAAAAAAAAGATTTTCTACAATGAACACATACTACCTTTCTACTAGGAAAAATGAACCCAATAACATATGCTGTAAAATAGCAGTGGAAATGAGGTTGGTTTTCCTTTAGGGTGCCAGCTGAGAGACATGGTTTTTGGAAGGACTTTGGGAAGAAACTAAGGAAGGAAGAAAGCACACGATAGGTGAGGCCAGAGGTTGAACTGGGGCTGCTGGCTTTGGTGCCACGGTCCTGTCCTTGCTGGCATCGCCAGGAAAGGGTCCTTGGGCTCAGGGGAGAGTTTCATCTGCAGGGTAGACTGTGGCTGTGACACAGGCATCCCTGGGGAAAGCGAGGGCTGTTTCCTGAGCCTGAGTGGGGTGACTGGGTGGGCCGCCCCGAGAGCCAATAGGGCCAAAACAAACCACAGTTTATGTTCTCTTCTTGAGCTGCTTTTTCTTGGGCTTCCCAGAGACTAAGCATCTTCGGGGAACTGAGGCAACCCTGTGGTGCTCTCCTGGCTCAGACCCCAATCCTAAGATGACCAAGTTCAGCTCCAGACACCCCAGGTGATGGCGCAGGAGCTGGGCAGAGCTCTGAGGAGCAGCTGGAAAGCACCAGCTCCCTCCCACCATCTGCACGTCCCAAAGCCCTTCCTTCCCTTCTCTCCTGACTTTCAGACCCAAATGGCCCAGGACTCTGGAGGCCTTGCTTCCCGCCTTGTGGAAGGTGACAGCTCCCTGTCCTGCTCTCTATTAAAGTTAAGAAACATCTAGCCGGGCTCGGTGGCTCAGCCTGTAATTCCAGTGCCTTGGGAGGCTGAGGTGAGTGGACTGCCTGAGCCCGTGGGTTCAAGACCCACCTGGGCAACTTGGCGAGACCTCATCTCTACAATAAATAAAAAATTAGCCAGGTGTGGTAGCATGAGCCTGTAGTTCCAGCTACTTGGAAGGCTGAGGCAGAAGGATCGCCGGAGGTCGAGGCTGCAGTGACCGGGAGCAGTCACTGCACTCCAGTCTGGGTGACAGAGTGAGACTCCAACTCAAAAAAAAAAAAAAAAAGACATATCTTGGTTCCTTATTTAACCCCGGTCCAAGGTCACTGCCCTTGACAGGCTCCAGGAGAGGGAGGAAGAGGAACTTGTGCCCATGAGCACTGACGGTGCCCTATCCCATGACCTCATCTACCTCACAACCCTGAAATGAGCACAGTGGTTACCCCTCTACCAGATGAGAAAACTGAGTGAAGTCACTTGCTCTAAACTTGCAGAGTGAGCGGAGACAAAGATAGCCACTAGATCTCTCTTAAAGCTCAGGACAGAAACAGAATATACTTTTTCTTTTCTTTCTCTCTCTCTCTCCTTCCTTCCTTTCTTTCTTTGTTTTTTTCTTTTCTTTTATTTTCTTTTTTTGAGTTGGGTGTCTCACTCTGTTTGCCCAAACTGAAGTGCAGTGGCACAATCACCATTCACCACAGCCTCAACCTGAGCTCAGGTGATCCTTCCACCTCAGCCTCTCAAGTAGCTGGTACTACAGGCACTTGCCACCATGCCCAGCTGATTTTTAAATCTTTTGTAGAGATGGGATCTCGCTATGTTGTCCAGGTTGGTCTTGAACTCCTGAACTCAAGCAATCCTCTCACCTCAGCTTCCCAAAGTGCTGAGATTACAGGTGTGGGCTACCAGGTCTGGCCTCTTTTCTTTTTTCTTTCCTTGTTTTCTTTTTTCTTTCTCTCTTTCCCTCTCCATCTTTCTCTCTCCTTCTCCCTCCCTCCCTCTCTCTCCCTCCCTCCTTCTCTCTCTTTCTTTCTTCTCTCTCTCTCTCTCTCCCCCCTCACCCCTCTCCATTCTCAAATGTTTGTTGCCTCCTCTCTCTCTGGTCCATCTGCAGAAAGGTTTTGTGGGCAGGCATCAGGCCAACTCTGCCCTTGAGGGGTGCTGAGCAGAAGATGGAAGTGGTCGCATTTCTGTCACTTTGGTTGCCTTGTGGAGAATGCCCTGGAGGTGCCAGGCTGGTGGTTGGCAGGCAGTGGCAGCTGGAAATAGTGCAGTGACCTGGGAGTAGGTTTTCTTGGAGGAAGAGATGATGAAAACAGCTCACACTTACTTACTAGCCAGGGGCTGTGCGAGTTTAGTCCTCACAATAACTCGGAGTTGGCTCCCTGTGTACCCATTTTATAGAAGTCTCACTCCAGGTATAGTGACGTTTGGCAACTTTCTCAAGGTTGTACAGTAAGTAGTGGAGAATCAAGCCCCTTTGGACACCCTGAGTCTGAGTCCCTGGAGACCTCACAGGGCAATGTCTAGGCGACCCCTGAGCACACAGTTCTGGAGCTGATCAGAGAGCTGGAGCAGCTGGGGGAGGACGATGGATTGTGGAGGAGCTGGAGCAGGGAGTGGGTGTGGATACAGGACCAGGCCCCAGGGGTGGGCCCTGAGGGACTTTGACCTATAAGGGGCAGAGGAGAGGAATCCACAGCAGAGGGTGGGAGAGGGGCTGGAGGGCTTCAGTTGCTGGAGTTGGGAGGGCACATCCGAGAGGTGGCAGGAAAAGTCAGGGCTGGCAGGGGCTCTGCTGCTGCTTCTGCATTCTCCTCACAGTTGCTCACAGTGTATTTCCCTTCTCCCTGGTACCCTCCCACGGCTTCCAGCAGCCCCTCCGCACCCTCCAGAAGGCTGAAGGCAGGTGTGGGTTGGCGGTGCCTCCAGGCTGCCTAACGAGGCCCCAGGAGGTGCCAAAGCCCAGCCACACCAGAGACAGAAGTAGGGTAGCGGGGCAGGAACCCTACAGGGGGCCACCACCGTGATAAGGCTGTAGGCGCTAGCAAAGGCCTGATCCCGGGCTTGATACTGCTGTGACCTCAGTCACCCGTCCACTCCAGAGGTCAGAGCCGGAGTCTTGCTAATTGGCACAGGGCCTGAGGCCACCACAGACTATGGAGGGGTTGACCTGCCGCCAGACCCACTTCTCTTTTCAAGGCCAAGACTGACTCTCAGCACTCAGTTTGGGAATTACTGTGGGCCTCTAGTGTGTGCCTCAAGTCCTGGGTTCAGGCTTAGAGATGTATAGGTCATTCAATAAGTTGCTTCTTTCCTAGTCTTTATTTATTTGTTTATATATTTCTAGAGGCAGAGTCTTCCTCTGCCACTCAGGTTAGGGTACAGTGGCGTGACCATAGCTCACTGCAGCCTCAAACTCCTGGGCTCAAGTGATCCTCCTGCCTAAGCCTCCTGAGTGACTGGGACGATAGGCATGAGCCACCAAGCCTGGCTAATTTTTAAATTTGGTTTAAAAACTTTTTTTATTAAAAAAAAAATTTTTTTTATAGAGCTAGAGCCTCTCTATGTTGTCTAGGCTGGTCTTGAACTCTTGGCCTCAAGTGATCCACCTCGGCCTCCCAAATTGCTAGGATTACAGGTGTGAGCCATCACTCCTAGCCCAATTTCTTAGTTTTCAAAAGGGGCTACCATATCTTTTGTCCTGAGGATGAAATTAGATGGCCCATTCCCTTGCCCATGGAACACCTCCTACAGGACCAAGCCCAGGTGGGGGTGAGCCGCATGCAGCCCCTGCTCTCATGGATACCACGTAGGTACCCTATGACTGTGGCACTGAGGGAGGTGTAGGTATAATGCCAAGGAGATTCAGGGAAGGGGAACATTGACTAAACCCTGCCTGGTAGGGTTGACAAGGGGCCAGAGAAGCTTCCATAAGGTGGCATTTGAGTTGTGCCTAGAAAGCTTTAGTCACTTGAGGAAGCACAGGGAATGGCAGTCCAGGCTGAGGGAAGAGCATAGACAAAGGGTAGAGTCTGAAAGAGCATGGACAGGTGCCGGAGGGGTGTGGCAGGAGCTGAGGACAAGGGTCAGGCTGTAGGAGGGGGTGGGTGGCAGGCTGGCTGTCCTGGGTCTGACTGGCACCTCAGGGTGGGGAGAGATGGAGGGTGCTGCATGGTCTCCCCTTGAGGGGTGGGCATGAGCCCTGGACTGCCCAGGGTGGGGTTGGCTATGCCAGGGTGGCACAGGCCAAGGTGGCTTGGGCAGTGCTCCTGGCTTGTCTCCTTGGGGAGTCCTTGGGTTCTGGGGAGACTTGTGGGGACTGGGCTGGCTGAACTCTTCATGTCTGTTTTATTAATGCCGATCGTTCTCTTCAGTTCTCATCGCTGGGCAGTGAGGGACAACCACTAGCCAGCTGTGTCTTTCTCCCACTGCGGCCACTTGTCCCTGAGAAGTCCCTCTGTGTCCTGCCTAAGGTCCAGTCTCCTGCTCTTCTGGTTCTCCTAACAGCTTTCCCAGGGGAGTAACCTCTAGATATGAGCAGAGGTTACTGCTCATATCTAGAGGTGTCTGCCCAGGGGTAGCTCTCATAGGGCTTCCTTCACATCTCTGACCTCACTCCCAGCGGTATTGTGCAGTGGGCAGCCATGGACACCTGGGTCTGGCTTCCTGGGCTGATGTCTGGGATCCACCCAGGCCTGTTTCTTCACTGCTACAGCCTCGACTTCCTGATCTGCAAATTGGAATGGTGATTGCTACCTACCCCCAGGGCCACGGTAAGGATTTTGCAAAATGAGATTGTGTAAAAAAAGTGCCAGGTGCCCAGTGAACACTCTTCAGTAGCTTCAAGTCTCCCTTAATCCTGTCCTTAACCAGTTACTTCTGTGAAAAGGGAGAGAAAACACCCCAAACTCACTGGTTAATCAGGTGTGTTGGGGGAGGGGGGAGGGTGACCAAGGCCAGGGTTGATCACATCTAATTCACTCTATTTTTGATCCATTTCCTCTCTCCCTCCCTCCCTTCCTCTGTCCCTCCCTCCCTATTATTTCTCTTTCTTTCTTTTCTTTCTTTCTTTCTTTCTTTCCTTCCTTCCTTCCTTTCTTCCTTCCTTCCTTCCTTCTTTCTTTCCTTCCTTCCTTCCCTCCCTTCTTTCTTTCTTTCAAGATGAGGTCTTACTATGTTGCCCAGGCTAGTCTTGACCTCTTGGCCTCAAGCCATCCTCCCACCTCGACCTCCCAAATTGCTGGGATTACAGGTATGAGCCACTGCACTTGGCCTTCAATCAATCTATTTTTAAAACATTTCCTTTCTTTTCCCCAAGTTTTCATGCCCTGGCAGGAGAAAGTTCCCCCAGGTCCTGCCCTGGCTCTGGATCCCAGGAGGCTTCCATCACTTCATCTGCAGTGTGAAGGGTGCCACCTGGAGCTTTGCAGCTCCATGGCCCTGCTTTCCTCTTTCCTATCTCATGGCAGGCTCCTGAAGAGAGGGGTCTGACTTTTTGACTCTGAAAATTGCCTGAGAATTGAACGCAGTTGTGAGGTCCTTCCTGCTGCTTTTAAATAACTGGGCCTTTCCAGGAGTGAGACAGTCAGGTGGCTGCCATTCTATAAAAAGTTTAGGCATTCTGGCCAGAGGTACACTTCTGGGACTGGTTACCCAAGAATGAGTCGCCAATTCTGTTTAAGGGTGATTCTAATAATTAGGAGACCCTCAGATCAGTTCTGTTTGCACTCTGCAGGCTGCCAGGAGATAGATCTATTCACTCATCATTCCATCCATCCATCCATCCATCCATCCATCCATCCATCCATCTGTCCATCCATCCTTCCATCCTCTTATTCATATACCCATCCCCTACCTATCCATGTTTCCATTCCTCTCATTCCTTCTATCCATCTTCTCAGACATACCATTCAACCCACCCATCTAGCCATCCCTGTATTCCCCCATTCATTTACCTCTCCATTTAGCCACCATTCCATCTGCCCATTTATCCATCCATCTCTTCACCCCTCCATCTCTCCATCCATCCACTGATCCTTCCAATCAGTCCCCCATATATCCATTTCCTGATTCCTATCCATTTATCCCCTCTTCCACCCATTTATTCTTCTCTCCATGCACCCACTCATCCACCCACCCATCTATCCATCTCTCCATCCATCCCTCCATCCCTCCCTCCAGGCACTAGCTGGACCAACTGTTGGTACAGCCAGGACCAATGGCAGCAGGGCCTGGGGGGTGCTTACATACTCTCCCTCTGACCTTCATCCTCACTCTGAGTTCCTATCTTGGAAGACAATGGGGCCTCTCATGCCACTGAGAACATTAAGGTGGGCTTCTGTGAGTTCTTCCTGATCACCCAAGACTTCTAGGATGTCTTCCCTGACCACTCTGCCCTACTTGTGGCAGAACTGCCACCTTCTTAATGCCTCCCAGGTTGAGCCTCCATCAGATGGGAGTCGCAGAGTCCCAGGGTGGGTGGCAGCTCACCGTAGCCGTGCTCGTACTCTCGGTGTCGGCGCCTGCGGTGGTGATGGTGGTGGTGGTGGTGGCGGCGGTGGCGGTGGCGGTGCCGCTGGAGCCGGGCCTGCCTCTCCCTGCGGAGGCTGCCCACGATGATGGTGATGCAGGAGAGGATGATGACCACACCGATGACAGCACTCGCCACCAGCACGGGAGACACCAACAGATGGCTGTGCTCTGAGCTCTCTGAGAATGTGGGGTAGAAGTAGCTGGTGCGGTTGTATCGTGCTACTGTGGACAGAGAGAGAGGACACTGAGCTGGGGCCCAGGCCTGCCACACACCTTCCTCCTCCACCCCTGCCACTCTGTGAACTCTTTTATCTTTTAAATGGAGGACAGTCTTGGGTCAGGCACATACGTTCTATCCTGGCTGCTCCTGGCAGGGAGGAGGGGAGCAGCGCCTTGCCCCACTGTCTGCAGGAGTCTTTGGTAGCAGGGGCTGACCACTCTTCCTCTCTTCTGAAGCCTCTGCTCCAGGAGCTCAACTAACACACAGATAGGAAAAGGAAAACTCAGACAGGGCAATGAACTTGTCCAAGGTCACACAGCAAATTAGTGGCAGAGCTGAGGCTTGACTCCAAGACTCTCAGTGCTAAGTAAGGGCTCTACTCCACTAAGACATGAAGCTGAAAGGTCAATGTGACTTTACCAATGTCTTAGGAAGGAATGGAGGATGTGCAGGGAGACAGAGTATCACTCAGGCAGGCCTGAGGCTGTTGGCTGCATCTGGCCCAGATGTGTTAGGGGTTGGATCAGATCAGGGAAAGTCTCCCAGAGGAGATGAAGCTGATGTGATCTTGGAGGGTAAGAATAGGTTAGCTCAGGAAAGGCAGGAAGAGGCATTTTAGGCAGGACAAAGGCACAGAGAGGTGGAGGGCACTTCCAGGGGGGCAGTGTGGTGTGGTGGGAGCAGGGGGAGGGTGCAAGGACCTCCTCTGGGATTAACAGCTGGGTCCTGGAAAGCCCTACAGTCCTAAGAAGTAAGCTCCTGTGGCTTTGTCCTACCACAGGAAAAGATGACAGGTCCTTGGGGGCTAGGGTCCTGGGGAGGTGTCAGGCAGGAGCAGTCATAGGTACCCACTGCCTGTCTCAATGACAACCAGCTCTGCATTACTGAGTGCCTTGGAGTATCATTTAATTCACTCCAACTCAGCCTGGAGGGGATGTTGTTTTTCCCTTTTGCAGATGTATGGACTGAGGCTCAGTGCTGGTAAGTGGCCAGCTCACATTTGCCCAGTTACTCCATGGCAGAGCCAAGCTAGAACACAGGTCTGATTTCAAAGTCCAATGCTCACTCTCCAGCATCCCCTGCCCTAAGTGCAAGCTCTTCTTGAGGCTACCAGCCTAATCTCTGGACAGTTTCAGACACTCAGTGAACCATAGGTTCGGGGCAAGCATGAGAGGAGGTCAGATCCTTCCTAGACCCTGTTCTGAGAGGGGTCTCCTTGCCTGCTCTCCCAGAGCCCATGCCCAAGCCTTTGCTTTGCATTTGTTGCAGATGATCATTTGCGATTTCTAGGACTTGAGTTTGATCACGTTGTGTCTTCAGACTCAGCAATGGGTCTGGGCACATCAGAGGTGCCCAATGCATGCACTGAGTGAGTGACTCCAGACTTGAGATCAGATGTGGAAATGGTGAAGAGGCCTTAAGCTACCTCAGGAGAGTGAGGTTTCTGTTTTGGGTAGTAGGCAAGCAGAGTTTGGGTGGTTAACTGCCTGAGTAGCTGCAGAAGGGCTTTTTTCCTAGGTGAGGACCTGGATGTCTACCAATCAGAGGCTGAACACTTAGCTGTGGTTTCTTCTCCCTTCCTGTCTCTTCTTAGAACTGTCCCCAAAAGCTTCAACCACACTCAGACTATTGCAGAGACAGGTGGTGATGAATTCAGGACCTTAGCAGGGGCTAGAAACATGTCTTTTTTTTTTTTTTTGAGTTGGAGTCTCACTCTGTCACCCAGACTGGAGTGCAGTGGCCGCTCCCGGCCACCGTAGCCTCGACCTGCTGGGCTCTGGCCATCCGTTTGCCTCAGCCTTCCAAGTAGCTGGAACTACAGGCATGTGCTACCACACCCGGCTAAATTTTTATTTATTGTAGAGATGAGGTCTCGCCAAGTTGCCCAGGCGGATCTCGAACCCGGGCTCAGACAATCCACTCACCTCGGCCTCCCAAAGTGCGGGATTATAGGCTGAGCCACCGAGTCCGGCAGAAATATGTCTTTAGGGCAGTTCTGGTCCACGCTGGTGGCCTCTGCAGCCTTCTAACCCCTTCATCAGGATGGCCTGGCCTGAAGGCCCTATTTTCTGGGTCAGTATGTCGTCCCAGCCTGAGAGGCAAACCTTTATTTAAGTTCACTGTAAGATGCTGCCCTGAATGGGCATGTGCTGAAGAGAAGGAACTCCTCATGGCCTTGTCTGGGCATGCATGCTTCCTGGCTCTCTGATGTGAGAACACTGGGGTAATTGGATTTTTGGGATTCTTTGAGGGCCAAACACAGCCCTCTGTTTTCTTTTCTTCTTTTTTTTAAATTGTGGGGTACAATTCAGGGTTAGGTATACAAAATATTCATTGTGCGGGTATCCTTGTTGATGAGGTGTGCCCCCACTTTCCCCAGGCAGATATCGACTCCTGTAATCCCACCTCCCTGTCTATCCCTTGCAGTTTCCCGCTACTGTCAATGCTTTTCTTATAGTATTATGGTAGTTGTTCAAGGTCCACTTGTGAGTGAGAATATGTGCTACTCAGATCTTTGTTTCTGTGAAAGATCACTCAGTATTATACACTCAAATTCCATCCAGGTTGCAGCGAAGTTCATGATTTTGTTCTTCTTTATGGCTGTGTAATATTCCATTGTGTATACTTAATCACATTTTAAAAATCCAGTCCTCTTTTGAAGGGCGGCACGTTTGGTTCCATGTTCTTGCTATTGTAAACAATGCTGCAATAAACATAAGTGTGCAGGTGTCTTTTTTATAGAGTGATTTGTGTTCTTCCGGGTATATTTCCAGTAGGGGGATTGCGGGGTCATATGGAAGGCCGATTTTTAGAACTTTTAAGAATCACCATGCTGATTTCCACAGAGGCTGTATTAGTTTACACTCTCACCAACAGTGTAGAAGTGTTCCCTTTTTACCACATCCTCTCCAGCATCTGTTATTTTTTGAGTTATTGATGATGGCCATTCTGATTGGAGTTAGGTGGTATCTCAGTGTAGCTCCTGCTATGTGTAGGATCAGTGCTAAGAGCTCACTTCATCCTTGAAGCTAATTGACCCAATTCCCCCCATTTTACAGGTGAGGACACTGAGACTCAAAAACATACAGCCAGTATATGAGCAACCCAGGCCCTCTCTGAGGCTAGATCTGCCCACTGAACTAGAAGGAACTGGATGAGAAGTTTTCTAATGTATAAGAATAATAGCACTAAAAGAGGAAAAGGAAATAGAGTCATATAGGAATAACTGGAACAGCAAGGGTACCTGCACAATAATTCCAGTGAGAATTAGGTTAGTATAAATATGACTTTTTTTTTAGTCAAAGTCTCACTCTGTCACTCAGACAAGAATGCATTAGCACAATCATGGCTCACCACAGCCTTGATCTATTGGGCTCAGGCTATCCTTTCACCTCAGCCTCCCGAGTAGCTGGGACTACAGGCATGCACCACCACACTCGGCTAATTAAAAAAAATTTTTTTGTAGAGATCTTGCTATGTTGCCCAGGCTGGTCTTGAACTCGTGGGTTTAAGTAATCCTCCCACCTCAGTCTTCCAAAGTGCTGGGATTACAGCCATGAGCTACCATGCCCAGCTTGAAGTAAATTCTGATAAGTTAAGATGTATATGGCAAGCCTTAGAGCAACAAGTAAGGACATAACTCTAACAAATAGTGAAAAAATTATTATCTGAATTAAGATGGTACACTAGAAAATATTCACTTAAAGCAAAAGGGAGAAATAGAGAGAAAAAAAAGACAGATGCAAGATAAAAGGGAATGGCAGATATAAATCCACCTGTATCAACAATAACATTAAATGTAAAGTGATTAAACAATCCAATCAAAAGGCAGAGACTATCAGACTGGATACAAAACAAAATCTGACAATATATTACCTATAGGAGTCTCACTTGTGAACCAAAGACACAAACAAGATGAAAGTAAAAAGATGGAAAAAAGATACCATGCAAATAGCAATCTTAAGAAAACTGGAGGAGCTACAATAATATTAGAAAAAAGTAGACTTTGAAACAAAAAATGTATTTAAAAATAAGAGACAGCTAGCAGTGATAAAAGGTTTAATCCATTAGGAAGTTATAACAATTATAAACATAAATGTACCTAAGAACAGAGCTCTAAAATACATGAAACACAGGCTAACACATTAAGGGGAAACAGAGAAAATACAACAATAATAGTTGGAGACTTCAACACTTCACTTTAAATAAGGTATAGGAAAACAAAGTAGGGATCAGTAAGGAAATATAAGACTTGGACAACATCATACACAAATGACCTAACAGACATCTACAGTATACTCCACCCAACATTAGAAGAATCTATATTCTTCCTAAGTACACATGGAATTTCTTCCAGGATAGGCCATATGCTAGACCACAAACAAACTTCAATAGATTGAAAATAATAGAAATAATACAAAATATGTTTCTGATCATAATGAAATGAAATTAGAAATTAGTAACAGAAATAAATTTGTGAAATTTATACATATGTGGAAATTAAATAACACACTAGTAAATAGCCAATGAATCAAAGAGAAAATCATAATGGAAATTAGGAAATGCTTTGAGGAGAGTTAAAATGACATTGCATTGAAACTTGTGGGATGCAGCTAAAGTAGTGTTTAGAGAGGGAAATTTATGTATATAAATGTCTACATTAAAAATATCTCAAATTAAAAACAGAAACTTCTAGCTTAAGATATTGAAAAAAGAGGAGAAAACTGAATCCTAAGCAAGCAGAAGAAAGAAAATAATAAAGACTATAGGGTAAACTAGTGAAATATAGAATAGAAAAACAATAGTAAAAAAATCAATGAAATCAGAAGTTGGCTCTTTAAGAAAATTAATAAAACAGGCAAGGCTTTAACTAGAATGACCAAGAAAAAAGGAGAAGACTCAAACTATGAACTCAGAAATGTAAGAGGGAACATTACTACAGACCTTCAGAAATAAGAATTACCAGGAAATACTATGAACAACTGCATGCCAACAAATTGGATTACTGTAATGAAATGTGCAAAGTTCTAGAAATACACAAAACTATAGAAACAGACTCAAGAAGAAAGAGAAACTCTGGAAAGACCCATAACAAGCAAAGAGATCAAATTAGCAATATTAAAAAAAAAAAAACTTTCCACAAAGAAAAGCCCAGGGTCAGATAGCGTCACTGGTGAATTCCACCAAACATTTGAAGAAGAAATGATTACTTTAATGGGTACTGGGTTTCAGTGTGGGAAGATGGAAAACGTTCTGGAGATGAATGGTGGTGATGTTTGCACAACAATGTGAATATACTTAATTTCACTTGAACTATGTACTTAAAATGGCAAATTTTATGTTACATATATTTTGCCATAATAAAACAAAAAACCCACCGATTTTCACAAATTTTTCTAAAAAATAAAAGAGGAAGAAACAATACTTATTAACTCACTCTCTAAGGCCAGCATTACCCTGATACCAAAACCAGACAAAGACATTACAGGAAAAGAGAATTATAAAAAATAATCTATTATGAATATAGATGCAAAAATCTCCAACAAAATACTAGCAAACTAAATCCAGCAATACATAAAAAGGATTATATACCATGACCAAATGAGATTTATCCCAGGAATGCATGATTGGCTTAACATCCAAAAAGCACATGATCAAAATAGATGCAGAAAAAGCAGTTGACAAAGTCCAATATCCCTTTATGATAAAACACCCGATAAACTAAAAATAAAAGCGAACTCTCTCAATCTGTGAAAAATCCACAGATGATACCGTACTTAATGGTAAAAGACTAAAATTTTTTCCCTAAGATCAAGATTAAGAAAAGAACATCTACTCATCCAATTCTATTCAACATGCTGGAGGCAATAAACAAACAAACAAACAAATAAATAAAAAGCATCCATATTGAAAAGGAAAAAAATAAAACTACACTGTGGATGACATTATCTTGTATATAGACAATCCTAAGTAATCCAATAAAAACGATTAGAACTAATAAGCAAGTTTAGCAAGGTTGCAGGCTACAATACCAATATACAAAAATCAACTGTATATTTATATGATCACAATGAGTGAACCTAAATATGAAATTAAGAATGAACACTTAGGAATACATTTAACAAAAGAAATTCAAAATATATTATGAAACGCTAAAACAGTTTAGAGAAAATTAAAAATCCAAATAAATAGACATTCCATATTCATTGTTCAGAAGACTAAATATTGTTAAGATAAATATTGATCTATGGGTTCAACACTAAGCTCACTGAAGTTCCAGACTTCTTTGCATAAACTGGCAAGCTGATCCTAAAATTTATATGAAAATTGAAGGGACCAAGAATAGCCAAAACTATCTCAAAAGAAGAGCATAGGTGGAGGACTCACACTTCTTGATTTCAAAACTTACTGCAGAGCGACAGTGATCAATAGAGTGTGGGACTGGCATTGGGAACACACACACAGAGATAAATGAACTAGAATGGAGAGTTCGGAAATACAACCTCACGTTTGTGGTCAATGAATTTTCAACAAGGTTGCCAAGAAAATTAAATAGGGGAAAGAACAGTCTTTTCAACAAATGGTAGTGGACAACGGAATACTCATGCAAAAGAACTAAGCTGGTTCCTATTTACATTATATACAAAAATTAACTAAAAATGGACCTAAATGCATGACCTAAAACCACAAAACTCTTAGATAAAAACGTAGGGGTAAATTGACACGATTTTGAATATTGCAAATGATTCTTAGGTAGGACACCAAAAGAGCAAGAAACAAAAGAAAAATAGATACATATCAAAATTTAAAATTTTTGTGCATCAAAGGACACCATCAAGAAAGTGAAAAGGCTATCTCCAGAATGGGAGAAGATAATTGCAAACCACTTATAGGAGATTTGTATCTAGAATATATAAAAAGTTATTTAGCTCAATAATACAAAGACAACCCAATTAAAAATGGGCAAGAGATCTAAATAGATATTTCTCCAAAGAAGAATAAACACATGAAAAGATGCCCAACATCATTAGTCGTCAGAGAAAGGCAAATCAAAACCACAATGAGATAGATACTATTTCATACTTGATAGGATGGCTATAATAAAAAGACCAAGTGTTGGTGAGGATACCAGCGAGATTGAAACCCTTATAAACTGCTGGTGGGCACATAAAATGATAAAGCTATGCTCACCGAAGTTTCCAAATGATTAATAATAATTACCATATGATCCAGCAGTTGCACTTGTACCAAAGAAAAATGAAAATATATGTCCACACAAAAATTTGTACATTAATAAATATTCATAATAATAGTATTCATAATAGCCCCACAAAGTACGTGCGTGATACACAACTGCCTCATTCTAATTCTTTAGATCCTTCCTCAAAAGTCACCTCCTCAGAGAGGTTTCCCCGATAGGCCCCCACCCCACTATATATCACATCACCCCCTGTAATTTCTTCAAAAAGCACTTATCATAATCTCTGAACATCTTGTTTATTTATTTGTTTACAGGGATTTATTATGTTATTATGTCTCACTAGATTGTTAGTTCCTTGAAGACAGATATCCTAACTATTCTGACTTGTTTACTGCTTGAATTGACGTACCTAGCCAAGTGCCAGGTGCATAATAGATGTTCATTAAATATTTCTTGAATGACTGAGTGAACGGCAATGGACGTAGTTGGCTCTGTGTCTGTCTCTCCATTAGGCTAGAATTCAGTTTCTTCTCTATTTTTTGACTGATTGTGACAGCTTGGGTTTTGGATGGAGTGCCAACCTCTCATTTTTATTCCCTTGGCTGTCAGCTACTGTAATGTAAAGTTTTTCATTTTTCTTCAAGTGTCATAGAGAAAAGGTGGCAAGGTGACACTCCCCTCCATCTCTTTCTCCCAGGCAAATAGAATCAGTTTAAATTGTCTTGTCTGACCTCAACTTAGGAGAAATCTAGTCCTTGGCTGTGAATCTACAGCATGCTTGCCACCATCTCCCAAGTCTACGCCAATGGCAGACATTACTAATTGACCACGTTCTCTTTCTGTTTGACCCAGAAGGCAGCCTCAGCATCCTTTTCAGCAAAGCACTCCACGGCGTGATTACAACCGGCTGGAGCTGGTCATGGAGTTGTTAGCCCTCACTCAACTAGTATGACCACAGTTTACTTTGCTGTTCCTTCTGAGCCATTGGCCACTCTCTTCCTCTCTACTATGCAGTCTCTCACTTTCAGAGCCAAAGGCAGGACTTGGGAGTGTCAGGGACACCAGCCCTCCTTGGGGAGGGTAAGGAGGGTAACAGTGTGTGGGGTCCACACTGCTGTGGTATAGTGAGCTGGCCCGAAGAATCTTGCTCCCAGCATGGCTCAGGAATGTCCTCTTCTGATGCTGCAGTGGTTTGGGACACACTGATCATCCCACAATCCAAGACAGACTTGCTGCTAGAAAGCTGGCCAAGCAGGGCTGCAGGTGCCCAGATTGCAAACCCAGGGTTGGAGATGTGTGTGTGTGTGTGTGTGTGTGTGCGTGTATGAGTGTGCACCTACCCTGTGCAGCATGCAGAACCAGCTGCTGAGGGGCCAGCCCTGCGGGGTCATCTTGAAAATGCCCTTCCTTCCACCTGGCTCAGCAGCAGATGAGAGCCTCGCCCTGCAGCGTGGGGCTCATTACCAGCTGGGTGGTAGATGGCATCGTCCATGTTTGCAGACGAAGTCAGTTTGGTGCAGGCATCCACCTGCATGGCCGGCTGGGAAATTAATCTCTTAGTCACCATGACCAGCAGAGGTGGGCGGGCGCTGCTTTAAATTATGAGGGAAACTCTTCCAATTTCCAAGCCCGGGGCCCATTTTATCAACAAGATAAATATGACTGCAGAGAAATAATATGACAACAGTCCCCCTTCTCTTTCCCTCTGCCTCCCTGTCTCCCTGCATCAGCTGTGGCAAGGACAGAGGATGAAACAAGCTTTGCCTTTATCCCAGACTTTCTTTCCAAGAAGCTTCTACAAAGGTGCTCATGACCAAGTGGAAACTATACCTCAAAATACAGGCTCTTCCCTGAGATGCCACCTTCCTCCCACATACCAACATGAACAATTCTCATTTCCTGAGCACCTACTGTGTACTCCACAACATGCTCATTGATGATCTTCATGATGATCTGTGATGGCATCCCTAGTTAACAGGTAAGGAAACAGACTCAAAGAAGTTAAATAACTTGCCTAAGATCACACAGCCCTGTGGAGAGGAGCCTGTGTCAGTGGGAAGCTGAAGCCCTGTGCAAGATGCTATTCTGTGACCACCAGGCAATGTGCCCTGGAAGGCCTCATTTCTCAAATCTTGTGAAAGTAAAATGCTTCTCTCCCTAAAATGATGCTTTGTTTCTTCTGGGTCACTTGCTACGTAGTCAGAGCCAGTTGTGACCTGGGACTTATTTTTTTTTTAATTTTTTAATTTTTATTTTTTATATATACAATATTTTTTATTGTGATATTGAGGGGTACAGTTAAGGGTTAGGTACACAAATATGTCTCGTTTAGTCACCCTTGTTGATAAGAAGTGTCCCCCCATCCCCAGACAGGTATTTACTGCCATTAATCCCTTCCCCTATCCCTCCCCCCACCCCCATAGTTTCCCACCACTGTCAGCCATTTTCTTGTGGTAATACGTTGGATGATCAATGACCTGGGACTTATTAAGATAAAGGCACATCAGTGGTTGAACATGGCTGATGAGACCCCAAGATTCCAGAGATGGGCTCCTGTGTGTCTCAGGAAAAGATGGGCCTTGGCAGGTGGGTGTCTAGGGAAGAGCACACAATCCAGAGCTGGGAGGGCACCCTGTTCTGTGCATAGTCTATCTCTGAATATGTCCTAGAGATGTTCTAGATTGCAGGAAGGGACCCCTTGGGGATTTTGCCGAAGAGGGACAATGATAACAGGGCAGCTCCCCTACCAAGCACCTACCACACATCCATCAGGCTCTAAACTCTTTGCACACAAGATTCTCTCACTTAACCTTCATAGCAGCCTTGAGAGGAAGGTATTGACTGCTTTCTACAACTCTTGAATCTGCACTCTCAACTGCTCTGATTCCAGTGGACTGAGAGGCAGGGCTCAGGAGACATTTGAATTGATTCACAAGGGAAGCCAGTGCCTGGCGGCTCCATGTGCTTGAATGCATCCTGGGGGAGGGCAAGGGGGCTGCTCCCAGTCATTCTTACTCACCCATTAGCCCATCCTCCCATCCATCATTCGCCCAACCCCTGAGCTCAACTGTGGATCCACAGATATTTACAAGAACTGAACAGAGTAGGCGCTTCCATCAAGGAGAGGAAGTCAGGTCTTAAAATAAAGGAGTCCAGGTTGGGGAAGGTGTTGGCTGCCAATGGATGATAAATAAGTCTGGGAAAATTCCACTGTAGAGCAGACTTGCCCCCCCAAAAGTCTTGGTGCATTTGAGAAATCATGGGGGAGGAGGCTGGAGAGGAGCCTGATGGGGGCTGAGGTTGGAGGGGTTGGCAGGGGCAAGACTATGGAGCGAAGGGCAAAGAGGGGTGTGGTCATAGTGTTGTAGGAGAATCCCCTGGTTGCAAACTGGGGAACGAACGAATGGGCAGGGGGAAGGTGGGAAGCAGAAGACCAGTAAGGAGGCTGTGTGAGGGGCTACATGAGCCTGGAGCTAGGGCTAGAGGAGGCTAAGTCCCTAGCCTTGCAGCCTGCAGAGCCAAGCACAAAGCAGGGCTCAGAGACATGCACTTGATGCCACAGGATGACACTGCAGAAGAGTTCCTTGGCCCCTCCACTGTGCTGTCCTCTGAACAGGCTTCATAGATAGCCCTGGTGTTATCTCCATTCTGCAGATGGGCTTCCCAAGGTCCCCCCACGAGGCTGAGGTGATGCCTAGGTCCATGGGACACTTCCATGCCAGGCAGAAGGCAGCCTCCAGACTTCTGATCAATGAATCAGAAGATCTTAAATGACCCAGATCTGGATGTGGGGGTGGGTCTTGGGCTTGTGTCCTCTCTGTGTGGATGCCATTGTTACCCCCATTTACAGATGAGGACACTGAGTGTTGGTGAGCTAAAGTTACATGTTCAAGACTGCCTGGCTAGTTTGGTGGCAGATCTGGGATTTGAACCCAGATCTGATAATTCATCAAATAGTGGCACAGAGAGTAAGGGAAAAGAGCAGGATAGGGGTAGTGTGAAAGGGTAAGAGCAGGAGAACCCGGTTCTGTTCTTGGTTCTATCACTCACTTGCTGTGTGACCTTGGGCATGCCCCCTGCCCTCTCTGGACCTTCTAGGCTATCTGAAGAGGCACTTATTATTGAACTGTTTTCCTTCCAGGGTAGGTGGACAGGCTTGAGGGGGGGAAGGGGAAGGCAGAAACTGACAGGGAAGGCAATGAGATCCTGGCCTGTATCAGGGGTTATGAGGTCAAGGTTGGCTCCAGTTTGGGGAGCCTGAGGAACATGAGGAAACTGAGGCAGGCTGTCACTCCCCAATTCTTGCTGAGTGAAGCATGCAGGCAGCTCCAAAGTCACTCTGTCTGGGTACAAGGAAGTGCTCTTTGCAACCTGAAGCTACCTGAGCCACGGTGACAAGGGGAAAGCACAGAGACATTGGGATGCTGAGTCAACATCTTTGACAGTCAATCCGCCCCACTCTCTTGGAGATGCTGGCTAGGGAGAGAAGGGGAGCCAAGGACTCAGAACTAACTGATGGCTCCTGTCACAAAATTCTGAAGACATTTGTCACAGGTCCACTTCTCTGGCAAGCCTGGCTTCAGCAGTGCATTCTTCCTTCACTGCTGAAACCAACAGGGCAAGTCATGGAAGGGACTGTAGTGAATATGACTCAGGTTCATTCACGACTGGCTGGTCCCACCCTCCCAGGAGGGACTTGGAGAGTGGCAAGGCAGGGCTATTGGCTTGGGTACTTCTGAGTCTCCTCTCCTGCTTTTTAAGATGACCTCTCAGGTCACTTGCTGATATTCATCCTCTGGTCACCAGGAGACTAATGGAGCAATGACAGGGTCTGGGTTTGGGACAGGCGTATCTCAGACAAGAGGACAAAGCGGGCTGGATCTGAAAGGATGAATCAGCAGAACAAGATAAAAGGAGGGGAGGAGCATGGGTAGGATCACCCAGGGATGAAGTCCCAGCAGAGCTCAAGAAAGGGGGTATGCCCCTAGAATGAGGCTGTGGGATGTCACCTTGATGGTAGCTGAATGTTGGGATCATGGGGGTGAGGAAAAGGATACTTGGTGTTCAGGCTGCTTTTTACAATGGGGATGCATCACCACAAGAAGTCAACCCCTAATGTCATGACATAGTTCTGATACTTTTACATGGCTATTTGTAGCATTTGGAGTGGTGCAGATTATGGTGGAAAATGAATGGAATCTAGAGTCATCCACCTAGTCATCAATCTTCCATCAATTCACTTGACCAGCAAATCATCCATCCTCTCAAGCATTTATCTACTTAGGTATTTGCTCAGCATCCACTCAATCATCCAACTACCCATCCATCCATCTATCCATTTATCCTTCTGTTCATCCACCCATCCATCCACCTATCCATCATCCGTCCATCCATCTATCCATCCATCTATCCATCCGTCATCCATCCATCCATTACCCATCCGTTTATCCACCCAACCATCATCTATCCATTCATTCATTCATCCACCCATCCATTGTCCATCCACTCACCAATACTCACTTAAGTGTTTACTCCATGCCTGGATATGTTCTAGATACTGGGAACACAAATATAAATCAGACTGAAATGAACCTCTTAAACTGTGGAAAGTAATATGTCCCACACAGGTGCCTTGGCATTTTGAGGGGCAGTCTTGGTGCATCACAGATAGCAACTTGTTTCCATCTGTTTTACATGTCAGAGTGAATAGAAGAACACTCCACTGCCAAGTAGGAGGTTTTTTTTAAAAAAACAAATTTTAAAAATCTTTTTAGAGACGAGATCTTGCTATGTTGTCCTGGCTGATCTCGAATCCTTGGCCCCAAGTGATCCTCCCATCTCAGGCTCCCAAAATGCTGGGACCACAGGTGTGAGCCACCATGCTCCACGTAGAAGGTTTGCAACTGTTGTGTTAAAATATAAGTGGAAAAATATAGTGACCACCCACAGACCCTTAATTATTCTATAAATTTAAGATAAAAGCGATTTATTCCATTATTAAGGTACATTCTTCCACTTAAATAAACTCACTAAAATTAACTCACACATTCCTCTGCATACTCAACTCCCACAAGTGTACTACCTTGTCATAATATACTAAGGTTTTATCTTTGGCTTGAAGAACAATTTATCTATTGGCTGAAAAACTCACCGAAAGAGTTTCACAAGCCTGTTTCCCTACTTCTACAGAGGAAATGGTGAGCTGATTAACATCACAAAACCAGAATTAGGCATTCCACTTGAACCACATCATACTCTCATTTTATTGCTGAAATCACCAATGGCCTCAACCTCCTCATATTCTCTTCTCTTCCATCACCACCTAGAGTTGACTCTTGGGCCACTTTTCACAAATGACCCAGAGGTTCTTTTTTTTTTTTTGAGTTGGGGTCTCACTCTGTCACCATGCTGGAATGCAGTGCACAATCACAGCTCGCTGCAGCCTTGACATCCTGGGCTCAGGTGAAGCTTCCATCTCAACCTCCCAAGTAGCTGGAACTATAGACACACACCACTATGCCCAGCTAATTTTTAAAAATTTTTTTGTAGAGACGAGGTCTTATTATGTTGCCTAGGCTGGTCTTATAACTCCTAGACTCAAGTGGTCCTCCCACCTTGTCCTCCCAAAGTGCTGAGATTATAGGTGTGAGCCACCATGCCCAGGCTAGAAGTTTTTTTTTTTTTTAAGAATAATACTAGTAGAGTTACCGTGCACACCTGACAAATAGGAGACAGTGGAACTGGGTTGAGAGCAGATGCTGGAGGCTTGGCTTGGCTCACCCACCAGCTGGGGGATTAGCTCCCATCACAGCCTACATTATGCGACTCAAAATCATGGCTCAGAAAAATGGCCATTGACTATAATGTGTACTTTTCAAGCAGCTCGTGAATAATTGACAAATAAAATGTTAAATTCATGAACGCTGTGAATTTTCATCAGCTATCCTGCCCAGGGGAGAGATAGCATTTATGGAGAACTGTGTGAAGGCCACATCATCCACATGCTGCTCTGCACAGTAAAGGTTTTAGTCCTTGGAACAAGCTGGACCTTCCTGGAGCTGTGTTTTTAGGCCACGGTAGCTGAACCTCCTTCTCAAGAACTATCTTCCTGGTGTTTACTTTGACCTTATGCCTCAGAACCCATGTTGATGGGTTAGCTTAAGAAGTAGCTTTAACACAAGTGTGTTGCTCCAGGTGTTGTCCACTATAACTCTCATCATCTCTAGGTGAGGCTCCATGTAAGAAATTTCTCCAGGATATGAGTACCATAGAAAGCCTTTTCTCCCCCCAAATAACTACTTTCTCCTTATAGACCATGAGAATCACGTAGCTGATCCTGTTTGCTTTTTTTTCTTTGGCTCCCAGGAAACTCAGAGACCCTCTGTTGCTCAACTTCAACAGGAAGGGAAATCAGTCCTTCCTTGGCTCTCTGGTGCTAGTTAGCATCATCTAACACAGTCAATTCACAAATTACCTCTGTGAGTCAGATTCAGAGGAATAAACCAATTAGGGTTTGTGCAGGTCACCTTACATTACTTGCTGTTGTAGCTGTAAATAATCATCCTGATTTGGGGATGCATTGCTCCAAAAAACTTTAGGGAGAGGATGCCCCTGGAGGTGGTAAATACAATGTCTAAGATTCTGGCTTAGTGACATTCACCAGGTCATATAATACCTATGTACCTTAGTTCCCTTATTTCTAAAACAGAGTAATGATCACTCAGGGTGTTTCTGTGAGGATTAAGTTTAGCAGTTCATACATGCAATTATAAAGCTGGGCAAAACTGTCAAAGTCCCATTTCACTTCTCTGGAAATTGACAAAAGGTCTACAATGAACTGAGAAGCATTTATTATGACAATGACTGAACTTCAGGTGAGATCAGTGTGAGACTGCAGTGTTCTTGCCTGAGACTGCTCCCATACCCTCCCTACCAACTCTGTCTGCCAGCATGGGACAGTCTGTGAAAACCAGCAGCTTCCCTGCTACTGCTGGAGAGAGCCCATCTAAGTGGATCACATTTTCTTATTTCTGTGTCTTGTAAACTGTGATCCATATTTGGGAAAAAAAAAATCAAACAAAAACAAAAAGAGCAACCAAAGCAAAAGACCGGTCAATAGAATCTGTCTATGAGTGACCTCAGATGTTGAACTTAGTAGACAAAGCAGCTATTATGGATTTGTTCAAATTAACTAAAGAGAGTTTCTTGAAGAATTAAAGGAAAGTATAGTAACAATGTCCCAATGAGTAGAGAATCTTAATAAACAAACAGAAATCATAATAAATAATCAAATGGAAACTCTGATTTGGAAAATATAAAAAATAAAAATTAAAAAATCATTGAAGAGATTCACTGGCAGTATGAGATGGCAGAAGAAAGAACTAATGAACTTGAAAATAAATCAACAAAGTAACTCAATGTGAAGAACAGAGATAAAAAAGGATTGAAGAAAAAAATGAAAACAGAGCCTCAAAAACTTCGGAAACAACATCAAGCATAGCGAAATATGTGTAATGGGGGTTTCAGAATCAGAGGAGAGAAAAGGGCAGACGAAAAATTTGAAGAAATATTGACCACAATTTCCCAAATTTGACAAAAGAATTAATCTGTATATCCAAGAAACTCAACAAATTCCAAGTAGAATAAACCCAAGTAGATACACACCTAGACACATCACAGTCAAACTACTGAAAGCCAAAGACAAAGAAATCATGAAAGCAGCAAGAGAAAAAAACTCATTATAAACAGGGGAACACTAATACGATTAACAGGTAACTTGTAATCGCAAACAGTGGCAGAAGGCAGTGGAATGACATATCGAAAGTGCTGGGAAAAAACCCTGTCAAATAAGAGTTTTATATTAGCAAAACTATCTTTAAAAATTGGTAGTGAAACAAAAACATTTCCAGATAAGTCAAAATGAGATAGTTTGTTGCTAGCAGATCTGCCTTATAAGAAATACTGGGTTGAAAGGAAATGATGCTAGCTTGAATCCATATAATAAAAAGTTCTGGATATAGCAAATAGAAAAGATCCCATAAATATATTCTATCTCATTTTTTCTCTTAACTTCTTTAAATAACATAAGGTTGCATAAACAGTTACAGGACCAGGCACAGTGGCTCATACCTATAATCCCACTGTTTTGGGAGGCTGAGGTGGGAGGACTACTTGAGGCCAGGAGTTTGAGAACAGCCTGGGTAGCATAGAGAGACCCTTATCTCTACAGAAACAAAAGCCCCTCAATAATTATCATATTATTTTGGGAGGCTTATATATAGAGATACAATTTTAAAAAAACACAAAAGTAGGGGGAGAAAAAAGAGATATATTGAATAAAATTTCTGTTGAGTTAGTATTATTCTAAAGTAGATTGTGATAAGGTAAGATGCATATGTAATTCCTAGAGAAACCATCAATAATTTTTAAAATTGTAAAAAAAAACCCAGAAGAATAAAAATAGCACATTAATCACATTTATTTGACAGAAAAGGAAATAAAGGAGGAACAAACAAACAAAAAATACATGAGACAAAAAGAAAACAAATAGCAAAACGGTTGATGCACCCCCAGCCATATCAATAATTTATATTTTATTAAATGATTTTGTGTTTTTAAAAATATATAGATGGATTAATCACTCAACTTAAAGGATAGAGATTGTCAGAGTAAATAGAAAGGCAGCACCCAACTATATGCTGAATACAAGAGACACATCTTAACTTAGATTGAAAGACACAAATGGGTTTTGAAAATAAAAAGACGAAAGGAGATATACAATACAAAGAGCTGGAATAATGATGCTGATGTTAGACAAAACAGACTTTAGGCAAGACATAGTACTAGAGACAAAGACTTTTTTTTTCTTTTTCTTTGTTTGAGTTGGAGTCTCATTCTGTCGCCCAGGCTGGAGTGCAGTGGCACGCATGCTCATGACCACCCCAGTGTCGACCTGCTGGGCTCAGGTGATCCTTCCACCTCGGCCTTCCAAGTAGCCAGAACTACAGGCATGCTACCACGCTCAGCTAATTTTTGATTTATTGTAGAGACGAGGTCTCGCCAAGTTGCCCGGGCTGGTCTCGAACCCTCGGGCTCAGGCAATCCACTCGTCTCAGCCTCCCAAAGTGCTGGGATTACAGGCTGAGCCACCGAACCCGACTGACAAAGACATTTCTTAATGACAAGAGTCAGTATATTAGGAAGATCTAACAACTATATGTGTATATGCACCTAACATTGAACCCCCAAAAACATGAAATTAAAAATGTCAAAGTTGAAAGGAGAAATAGACAATTCAAAAGTGATAGTTGGAGATTTTATTGTCTCAGTCTCTATAACTGAGAAACTAGACAGAAACTCAGCAAGGATAGAAGACTTGAACAACACTGTCAACCAACTTGAACTAATTGACATTTATAGAGAACCAACTGAAGATTACACATTCTTTTCAAGTGCATTTCAGACATTCTATAGGATAGATCATATATGAGCCATAAATCAATTAAAAAAAGATTCAAATCATATAAAATATGTTCTCTGACCACAACAGAATTAGAGAACACAAATAGAAAGATAGTTGGGAAAACTCCAACTACTTAGAAATTAAACCACATGCTTCTAAATAACCCATGGGTCAAAGAAGAAATCACAATAAAAATAAATATATATTTTGAATTGAATGACAACAAAACATATAAAAATTTATGAAATACAGCTAAAGTAATACTTAGAGGGAAATTTGTAGTTTTAAACACTTATATCACAAAAGAAGAAAGGTCTTAACTAAAAAATCTAAGCTTGTATTTTAAGAAGCTAGGACTGGGTGCAGTGTCTCATGTCTATAATTCTAGTACCTTGGGAGTCCAAGGGAGGAACATCGCTTGAGGCCAGGAGTGTGAGACCAGCCTGGGCAATATAGCAAGACCCTGTCACATCAACTAATTTTAAAAATTAGCTGGATATTGTGGTATGCACTGTGGTCCTAGCTACTCAGGAGACTGAGGTGGGAGGATTGCTTGAGCCTAAGAATTGAAGTCTGCAGTGGACTATGATCACACCACTGCACTCCAGATTGGGCAACAGAACAAGATCCTATCTCAAAAAAACAACAAACAAACAAAGAAACAAAAACCTAGACAAAGAAGAGCAAGCTAAACCCAAAGCAAGTCGAGGAAGAAAATAATAAAGACGAGAGCCAAAATCAACATAAATCAATGAACTAAAAAGAGAAAAGCAACATAGAACACCAATGAAACCAAAAGTTCATTTTTAAAAAAGGATAAACAAAATTGACAAATCTTAGAAGCCTTATGAGGTATGTGCTAGTAAACCAACTTAACACATGAGGATACTCAGACTCGGGAAGGTGAGGTGACTTGCTGAAGGTCACAAAGCCCATATTTGGTGGTGGTGGTGAGCAGACAGTACTTAAATCTAGTTCTAACTGGCTCCACAACCCTAGGAATAATCAAGATATCCCCTTGTCATCCTGGAGAGCTGGGATTCCAACTGGGATTGTACAGTCAGGTGATGGGGTAAGTGGGTGGCCATCTGAGGTGCCATGTAGATTGGCAAATATAGTTTCAAAGCAAACCACCTCTGACCCCATTCCCTTTTTCTCCACAAAATGGAAAAATCTACCCTGCATAAAGAACCTAGAAATTTCTCCAACAAACACTCACCTGGAAATGTGCTCAGGTTCCTGGCCTCCCCACAGATACCTTTGCTAAACACTCACAAAGGATTCCAGTTCCACCTGATCTCTGTAAATGTCAAACTGTATGGGCACACTTTTGCCAACCCCTCTATGCCCTTTATGTCAGAAAAAGTATTTATGACTCCTATCACTGTTAATCACATGGCCTGGGCCTGAAGCCAGAGGCTTACCAAAGGTATGGCCCTGTAGGTTCTGATCCTGGAGCACATTAACAGCAATGAGATTTTGTCCCGTGACCCCCAGAGGTTCCTTCAGCTCCCCAGAATTTGCAAGGACATCTGGGAAACCAGCATCAGGGTGGCAATGTATTGAAAATAATACATCAAACTATAAAACACTGCTCAAAGAAATCAAAGGTGGCACAAACAAA
>CAUYQG010094807.1:0-10055 GCA_963574415.1 Tarsius wallacei
GTAGAAACATAACTTTTGATGAGATTGTCAACAATGGCTGACAAATGTGACACTAATCCTTAGAGAACTCTCTGCAGCCGTTAAAGAGGTCCTGGGGACTGCCCAATCTGTGGGCTGCAATGTTGATGGCCGCCACCCCCATAACATCATAGATGACATCAATAGTGGCGCAGTGGAGTGCCCAACTAGTTAAGAAACAAAAAGGAAATATATTTCAATAAATGGTCATTTGACAACCCCCCTCCCCCCACCATAAAAAGTGGCCAGGGAATGTTGGTGAAGACAAGCACAATTTAATGAATCTAGAGGGAAGTGATTAAAATAGGCTTAGCACAATTGTAAACTCTTCCAGGAAGATGTGGGAGCAATCAAAGAAGCCAACAAAATAATTGGATATGACAAATAAGTGTGGAACAAATTAGAAAATATTATCCTAACCTTATATAAAACTGACACTTTTGCTAATTAGAGGACTGTATATCGTTCTGGCCTCTGTTTTAATAAAAAGGTATAATCACACTATAATTTCCTCCCAACATGTAGCTAAAGTGATTTCAGAAGCAGGATGGACAGATGAACATGAAAATTACCTAGGCATGTGTTAGACATTTTACGTATTTAATCCTCAGAAAACTTTATAAGATAAAAATGGCCAGCATTTTGCAGTGATATATGTTAGAAATGCTTTCTTCTGCAAATAACAGAATAATATAAAACAATGGCTTAATCAAACATAAAATTTGTTGTTGTTGTTGTTGTTATTCTAAAGAAGTGTGGGAGTAGGTGGTTTCTCGCATTGGTTGAGGGAATTTACCTCATGGTTGTGAGAGCTGACACAACCTAGAAATCATATCCAAATTCAAGAAAGGGCCACCAACATCAACTGTTCCTTTTGTCAAGTAAGAAGGAGTTTTTCTAGAAAAACTTCTGGAAAAGATTTTCACTTATGTGTCTTTCTGTGTCACATGACCACCCCCGGGTATAAAGAAGACTGGAAGAGCAGGACAGTACTTAGGTTTCCAGGCTCTATGATGGATGTTAGCAGGGAGAGGGTTAGAAATGTATATTGGGTTAAAGATGTGTGTTTGGTTAGCCAGTCCACAGGGTTTGCCACAGCTCACCCTTGAACTACTTAATATTCATCCCTACACCTCTTCCTATGCAAACATTTTATACTGAAAGTGTTCATCAGGTCCCTAAATAAGGCAACCCCAAATCTCAGCCAGTTACTACATCTAGCTTGAAATCTAGAGTCCCTGCAGTCTTCAAAATCATTCATTCTTAATTCTGATCATTCTGATTCTTTTTTGTTTTTTTAGTTGTGGTCTCACTCTGTTACTCAGGTTGGAGTGCAGTGGCACAATCACAGTTCACCACAGTCTCAACCTCCTGGGCTCAAGTGATCCTCCCATCTCAGCCTCCTGAGTAGCTGGGACTACAGGTATGCGCCACCATGGCCAGCTAATTTTTTTCTTTTTCTTTGTTTTTTTGTTTTTTGGGGTTTTTAGTTTTTTTTTTTTTTGGTAGAGACAAGGTATCACTATATTGCCTAGGCTGGGCTTGAACTCCTGGGCTCAAGCAGTTCTCCCGCCTCAGCCTCCCAAAGTGCTGGGATTATAGGCATAAATCCCCGGCCGATCATTCCAATGCTTAATGACTTAATGGTTTAGTAGTTGATAGATACAAGACAAGAAAGATATTTCTTTAGCATATATCACTAACAGATAACAACTTTAAAAATATACAATGCTATCATCACATCTAACAAATTAAACAGTAGTTCTTTGATGTCACCTAGTAACACTCAACCCTTATTCAAATTTCTCCAATTTTGGCCAGGAGTGGTGGCACTTTGGAAGCCTCAAGGCAAGAGGATTGCTTGAGCCCAAGAATTCAAGACAAGCCCAGGCAATATAACAAGACCTCGTCTCTACAAAAAAAATCAAAAAATTAGCCAGGTATGGTGGTGCACGGTGTGCACACCTGTAGTTCCAGCTACTCAAGAGGCTGAGGCTGAGGGATCACCTGAGCCCAGGAGGTCAAGGCTTGTCATAAGCTGTGATCAGAGGACTGCACTCCAGCTTGGGCAACAGAATGAGACTCTGACTCAAATAAACAAACAAATAAAATTTCCCTAATTTTGCTCTAATTAGAATTCAGGCAAGGTCCATACTACATCTGGTTTATATTGCTTAATAAATAACAAGTCTTTTATCATTCTAATCAGTTCCCTTTCTCTCACTCCAATGTTTTGTGACATTTATTTGTTGAAGAAACTGGGTCACTTCTTCTGTAGAATATCTTTCTGAGTTTGGTTGTTTATAGAAAGGTGTCACTTACTACGTTCTTTATCCCCTGCATTTTCTATAAATTGGTACATAAATCTTGAGACTCAAGTAGGTATTAGTTTCAGAACAGTTCTTTTCACAAAAGTACTTTATTGATGGTGATACGTCCTGAATTCATGAATTAAAGTTCTGAGAATAGCCCAGGTGAAATGAATTTGCACTGCAAATTCCCATAAGGACTATATAAGTTGAAAATGTGCAAGCCAGTGTATCCCTACCATCCCTACCACCCACCCTAGCTCAGTACCAATGCCATTTTCTCTGCAATCCCCGTGGAAGAAGGGGAGATGATGGATATACCTCATTTTCCCTTTGGGCCCTTTGGGTTCCCAGCTTAATGTGGAGATAGCCTTCTATTAGACTCCCCACCTTGGGCAGGACTTGGTCTTTGACCTCAGACACCCTCACTTTGCTTAGCCATCAAAACCAAAGTTCAAGTTTTCCTGGAACAGCTAGTGTCCTCCAGGCAAAAGCTGTTTTCATGTTCCATTTTTCTCTGAATTTTTAAGGAATTTTTAGATTTTTGCTAGGATTTGGACATCATATAATTTTAGGAATCACGGTTAATTTTCTTATCTGTTAAAATGATATGCTTATATAGGAGAATGTTCTAATTTTTAGGAGATACACGCTGATCTATTTAGGGGTCAGGTGTCATGATGTAAGCAATTTACTTTCAAATCATTTAACTGTTATTGAATCTAGATTGTGGGTATATGGGTATTTATTGTACTATAAACTTTTTTATGTGCTTGAATGTTTAATAATATGAGCCAGGAAAATAATATTAGCATAGTAATTCCCTACATCTTTACAACATTGATGCTTTTAAGATTGCTGTTGTTGTTTTATATTTCAGCCAACATTTTGTTGTTTTCAACAGAAGCATTGACCCAAATAGCCTAAATGACCTGCCATATTACTGGAAATAGAGCTTTCTTTTTATTTTTCAGGTGTTTTTTGTTTGTTTGTTTGTTTGTTTGGTAGTTCTTTTACTTCTTACATTTAACATTTAACTCAGTCATTTTCAGCATTTATTCTTGTGCAATATATACAATTGAGGCTACAAATTCCTTCTGATTATTATTAGTAGGTCCGTTGTTACCAGGTCTCTGATGGGCTGTTGGAGTTTTGTCATTAAAGACGACTGCCAATTGAGATGCCTCTTTTGTCCCTCTGGTTCTGCAGTCTTCCAGTTGGCACCCTATTACTTCTTTAATGTTTTGGCTCACTTCATCCATAACAGTTAGCAGGTAAACAAACCTTGGGAATCCTGGGTTGTATACACCTATAAGGCAGCTACTAGAGCTCTTGCCTTTGTCTTGTGTCTCCTCTCTTTTTCCCATGCCTCCTCCTGATCCTGTTATAAAAGACTGAGATGGCCACTTTCAGGAGATTCTTTAAAGTACTATCTGGGTCCTTTGTCTTGTTTCTGCAGTTTCCTTCTGATATCTGGAGCTGCCTGAATAATGAACTTGTCTTTTAAGATTAGTTGCCCTTCAACTGATTCAGGGTCTAGGAATATATTTTTAATTAAAGCCTCTCTCAGCCTGTCCAGAAAAGCTGAGGGATTCTCATTGACCCCTTGGTCTATCATGGTTAACTTGGAACAATTCAGGGGTTTAGTTCTCAAGTTTTCCATTACGCACATCAAGAAATGTTTCCTCCTCCATTCTCCCAAATCGCCATCGGGGTCCCATTTAGGGTCTTCCAATGGCACTGCAGACATGCCTATTGGATAGGGCTCCTCCCCTTCTTTGGCACTATACAAAATGCTAAGCTCATCTCCAAACTTCCCTGCCACTTGCAGAGCTGCTTGTTTCTCAGTGGCTGTTAGGGTCTGGCCTAAGAACAACATAACATCCTCCCAGGAGAGCTCGAATACTTGCATTAAATTCTGGAAAGTAGCTATATACTTGTCAGGGTCATCTGAGAACCTTCCAAGATTTTCCTTGATCTGTTTCACATCTTGTAGGGAAAAGGGTACCTGTACCTTACTAGGGCCATATTCACCAAGCATCTCTTGTAAAGGCACAAGTAATGCCGGAGTTCTAGAATGGGGGGGGTTTAGAGTGGGAATGGTTTGAAGTACAAGGAGGACCTGAATAAGGAGGGCAAGATGGACCAGGTGGAGTGGCCTCGTGAGATGATGCCTTCCCTAGTGGAGCCTTTGGGGTTGGCATCCCCAGTCCATTGGGACCATCCCTTGAGATGACCACTAGGAGGGCTGAATCGATTTTACAGCATTGACAAAGGTCCAGATTTTCTTGTAATGTAAAGTCTGTACATATGGGGCCTCGGACCATTTGCCCTGGCATCTATAGAAACTGTCTAGCTGCACAGTTGTATTATGATTGATTCTTCCCTCTGGAGGCCAGGTTTCTCCATTCTGCAACTTATAGTTCAGCCACGCTTGGATGCAAAAGAATTTAAGATGCTGTTTAAAGTCTGAGGATCAAAGGAGTCCCATGTCCCAGGGTGCACTCTTGAGTGCACACTGCAGATAGCCAGAGGGCCCATTACCCATCTGAATAAGAGAGAGGTGAAAGAAAGGCATCCCTAAGCTTTCCCTCTCCAACCAACGCGTATGATAAATAAGGATCGAAAAAAGGAGAGCATTCCCTCACGTTCTGTCCTTCTCTGCTCATGGCGACCCCTTGCATGCAAGTGTGACCTCCACCCAAGTATAGTGGTAGCAACCTGGTCGGTAGGAATAGTCACGCTCACCTACGCATTAATATCTGTCCTACACGCTGTCGACTGTGCCTCTGGATTCCTCAAACCAAGCGTTCCTCCTTACCAGACTAGGTCTTCAAAAAAGTCTTGGAACAATTGGGTTTAGGAGCAGGATTCTGACAAGGGGGTGGGAAGTTAACCTGGGACTTCCCATGAACCTCTGTCCAGAAGGCCCATGGTTTAAGCCAGGTTACAACATTCAGATTACTTTCCTAACAAGGCCCACAAATATGGAGACATGAAAGTACCAGTACAGGATCTTTTGAGACAGTCCCTGACATCTTCCGAAAAACCTAAACCTACAGTCAAGCATTTCAACATAAAGTCTGTACATTCACTCGACATATATCTACCCATAGAGTCCCCAAATGTAGGGACCTAACTTCACAAAACTTAAATTCCTTATATAAAGCAGTTTCTCATTCTTGCCAATTACAATGCTTCCCAATATGAAAAAACAAAACCAAAGCTCCCTGCCCTTTTACCTCATGGACCAATGAACACACTTTGTCCTGAGCTTTTATTCAAAAAGGATCAAGTCAGTTGCCAACACCGTCTAGTAACATGAGCTCCCTAAGCTACAAAAACACCCACATCACCAAGCACCAACTGGGGACAGTACCCATGGTAATCCTGAAGAGAAGAAAATGTGATGGGAGAGACTGAAAAGTGTTACAGGAGAGACTGGAAGCCTTCTGCCAACAGCCTGTTGGGCTGTTGGGAATTGGGGCCAGCCTGGAAGCCTTCGGGTAACACCAAGGTGTGTAGCCTTGGCCAGATGCCCTCAATTACCCCCAAGCTTCTTCCAATTTCACGGTGACAGCTAGACCTCCATGAAAAGAAACTGGATCGGAACAGGGCCAACATTCCTAACACCTGAGAGTGATGGGGGACTAACCAAGTCCTCTCCAGCAAGCCTGACCTCTGCATAGACTGGCAACCTGCTATTCGCTTTTAACTGGCTAGCAGAGTCCTGGCAATATGTTCTTTAAACAGAGTAAAAAAACTTGAGGATAAGGATCCTCAGGAATGAAGGTAAAGTGATAGATCCACTTTAACTCACCCTTTTGTTGAACCCTGTGCTGGGCAGCAAAACTGATGCAGATTTTTCAGGTCAGCCTGGGCTTCGAGAGTGTCAGCTCAATGGGTCGGCAAGTCAAACCCCAGAGAGGGTCGTCAAGGGGCTGGTAAACCTAGCCCCAGAAGTGTCATCTCTAATGGGCTGGCAAGCCAAACCCTGAGAGTGTTGCTGGTAGGGTGGGCTGGCAAGCCTTGTCCCTGAGGTGTCTCAGCTTTGGAGTTTCACCTTCTTCTGGCAGCTCTCTTGGTTCAGCCAGCTCCCACGATCTTCTGCAGCTCTTCAGGGTCGAAGTTCTTGTCTCATGCCCAGGAAGAATGAGGGACACGGACAGTCCAAAAGTGAGAAAGCAGGATTTACTGAGAGGACAGAGAAGCTCCCACAGTGGGAGGGGACCCAAAGGGGTTGCCCATCTGGGGCCCGAAAACCTGGTGCTTATATAGTACTAAATCCAAGCCAATTGGCTAGCACTAGCTGTGAGCTGTAGCTGTTCTGATTGGTCAGTATTAAAGTAGCGGTCTAATGGTGAACCAATTAGTTGCTTTTTGATCCCAGCAGTTGAGTACCTAAGCTCTAGCTTGAGAGGTTTGCAGGGAGCTTGTTTACCAATGCTGAGCCTGCCGGGAGATCACTACTTTGTTACCAGAGGACCTGCCTGTCTGTCTGCCTAGCCTTTCTCTAGCTATCTCCTGTCTCAATAGTACTGAAAGTCCTAGACAGAGCAATCAGTCAAAAGAAAGAAACAAATGGTGTCCACAATGGAAAAAAGGAACTCAATTATCCCTTTTTGCCAAGGACATTATTTTAATTTTGAAAATTTTGAAGATGTCATTTTGGTGCAGTTGCGAAGAAAAGGAAAAGTTTATCCACTGTTGGTGGGATTGTAAACTAGTTCAACCTCTATGAAAAACAGTCTGCAGATTTCTCAAAGAACTAAAAAAAATTGAGTTACCATTTGACTCAGCAATTTCACTACTAGGGATCCATCCAAAGGAAAAGAAATCAATATATAAAAAAGATACCTGTACTCATCTGCAAGTATCACTGCAGCACTATTTATAAGAGCAAAATTACAGAACCAGTCTAAGTACCCACCAAAAATTGACTAAAGAAAATATGGTGTGTGTGTGTGTGTGTATATATATATATATATATATATATATATATATATGTATATATAAAATATGGAATACAATGCAGCATAAAAAAAAGAATACAATCTAGTCTTTGCATGGATTGAGCTGGAGATCATCATCCTAAGTGAACTGACTCAGAAACAGAAAACCAAACATCTCATGTTCTCACTCGTATGTAGGAGCTTAAAGGTCACAAAGTTGGAAATAGACACGGGGAACACTAATAAGGGGGGAGGTGGGAACAGGGGTTAGGGTTCAGAAATTATCTATGGGGTACAATGTTCACTGTCTGGAGAAAGGGCCACCAGAGACCTAATCCCCACCACTACACAATATGTTCATGTAACGAACATGCTTGTGGTACTCCCTGAATCTAAAATAAAGATGGACAAAGAAAGAAAATGTAATTCTGTGTTTCTTTGTGTCCACCAAAAACCTATTGGAACTGGTAAACAAATTCAGTAAAGTTGCAGGATATGAAATCAATAATGAACTACACAAAACCAATAATAAACTAGCCAAAAAAATAAATCAAGAAAGCAATCCCATTTATAATAGCTAGGAAATAAAATAAAATACCTAGAAATAAATTTAAATGAGGAGGTAAACGACCTCTACAACGAAAGCTACCAAACATTAATGAAAGAAATTGAAGAGGACACAGACTAATGGAAAGACATTCCATGCTCATTAATTGGGATAATATAGTTAAAAGAACCATACTACCCAAACAATCTACATATTTAATGCAATCCCTATCAAAATACCAATGATGGTGGGATGCAGTTGCTCACACCTATAATCCCAGCACTTTGGGAGGCTGAGGCAGGAGGATCACTTGAGCCCAGAGGTTCAAGACCAGCCTAGGCAACACAGTGAGCTGTGATCATGTCCCTGCACTCCAGCCTGGACTATAGAGTGAGACTCTGACTCAAATTAAGTAAATAAAGAAATAAAAATACCAATGACATACATCACAGAAATAGAAAAAAACAATCCTAAAATTTGTATGGCCCCACAAAAGACTCTAAATTGGCCAAGCTCAGTGACTCAGCCTGTAATCCCAGCACTTTGGGAGGCCAAGGTGAATGGATTGCCTGAGCCCGCGGGTTTGAGACCCGCCTGGGCAACTTGGTGAGACCTCGTCTCTACAATAAATCAAAAACTAGCCGGGTGTGGTAGCATGCGCCTGTAATTCCAGCTACTTGGGAGGTTGAGATGGAAGGATCGCTGGAGCCCAGCAGGTGGAGGCTGCGGTGGCCGGGAGCATGCCACTGCACTCCTGTCTCGGCAACAGAGTGGGATCCCAACTCAAAAAAAAAAACCTTAAATAGCCAAAGTAATCCTGAGACCACAGATTCGAGACCACCCTGAGCAACTTGGGAAGACCTCACTCTACAATAAATCAAAAAACTAGCCGGGCGTGTGGAAGGATCGCCTGAGCACAGGAGGTCCAGGTTGCGGTGGGAGTGAGCGTACCATTGCACTGCAGCCTGGACGACAGAGTGAGACTCCAACTCAAAAAAAAAAAAAAAAAAAAGAGAGAGAGAGAGAGAAATAAAAAATGCTAGTGAGGATGTGGAGAAAAGAGAACTCATACACTGTTGGTGGGGATGTAAATTAGTACAGCCGTTATAGAAAACAGTATAGAGTTTTCCCCCAAAAATAAAAATAGAACTATCATATGATCCAGAAATCCCACTCCTGAGTATTTACCCAAAGAAAAAGAAATCAGTATATTAAAGGAATACTTGCACTTGCTTGTTTATTGTAGCACTATTCACAATAGCCAAGATATGGAATCAACCTAAGTATTCACCAACAGTAAATGGGTAAAGAAAATGTGGTATATGTATGTATACAATGAAATACTATTCAGCTCTAAAAAGGAATTACATCTGATGTTTGCAGCAACATGGATGGAACTGGAGGTCATTATCTTAAGTGAAATAAGCCAGGTACAGAAAGACAAGTATTACGTGTTCCCTCTCATAAGTGGAAGCTTAAAAGGTTGATCTCCAGCTGGGTGCGGTGGCTCATGCCTATAATCCCAGCATTTTGGGAGGCCGAAGTAAGAGAATTGCCTGAGCCCACAGATTCAAGACCACCCTGGGCAACTTGGCAAGACCTCATCTCTACAATAAATCAAAAAATTAGCTGGATGTGGAAGGATCACCTGAGCCCAGCAGGTCGAGGCTGCGGTGGCTGTGAGTGTGACACTGCACTGTAGCCTAGGCAACAGAGTGAGACCCCAATTCAAAAAAATAAAAAATGTTGATCTACTAGAGGTAGAGAGTACAATGAAGTAAGTTACCAGAGGCTGGGATGCGGGGGGAGGAAGAGAGGTCAGTTAATATGAAGTACAAACATACAGTTAGATAGAAAAATTAAGTTGTAGCATTCAATAGCACAGTAAGTTAAATATAGTTAACAATAATTTTTTATATATTTCAAAAGAGCTGGAATAGAATATTTGAAATATTTCCAACACAAAAAAAATGATAAGTTTTTGAGGTGATGGATATCCTAAGTATACTGACTTGATTATTACACATTGTATTATCTAATAGCATGTGTTCCTCATAAATATGTAGTTAGTGAGGTAGGGACCCTTCTAAAACAGAGACAAGGGCCTTCCGAGAACAGAAAAAGAATGTGTTAGAGAGAAAGTGATGTGGCATAGTCAATGTCTAAGTGCTCTTGAGTAACCCAGTTACAACCCTGTCATAAAATACCCAATCAAAAATGCAGGTTGCC
>CAUYQG010094808.1:0-11066 GCA_963574415.1 Tarsius wallacei
AGCCTGTAATCCCGCACCTTGGGAGGCTGAGGTGAGTGGATTGCCTGAGCCCGTGGGTTCGAGACCCGCCTGGGCAACTTGGTGAGACCTCATCTCTACAATAAATCAAAAAATTAGCCAGGCGTGGTAGCGCGTGCCTGTAGTTCCAGCTACTTGGAAGGCTGAGGCAGAAGGATCGCCGGAGCTCAACAGGTAGAGGCTGCGGTGGCTGGGAGCGGCCACTGCACTCCAGTCTGGGCGACAGAGTGAGACTCCAACTCAAAAAACAAAAGAAAAAAAACAAAAACAAAAAAATATATATATATACCTATTGACTATTTATGTCTTCTTTTGAGAACTGTCTATTCAGATTGTTGCCCCCATTTTAAATTGAATTATTTGTTATTTTGCTATTGAGTTGTTTGAGTTTCTTATATATTCTGGTTATTAATCCCTTGTTGAATGGATGGTCTGCAAATATTTTCTCCCACTCTGTAAGTTGTCCCATCTTTACTTTGATGATTGTTTGCTTTGCTGTGCAGAAGCTTTTTAGTTTGACATAATTTCATTGATCTATTTGTGCTTTTTTTGCCTATGCTTTTAAGGTCTCACCCCCAAAATATTTGCCCAGATCAATGTACTGGAGTGTTTCCCCAATGTTTTCTTCCAGTAGTTTTATAGTTTTAGGTCTTTATTTTTTTGAGTTGGAGTCTCACTTGTCACCCAGGCTGGAGTGCAGTGGCCACCCCAGCGTCGACTTGCTGGTCTCCGGCGATCCTTCTGCCTCAGCCTACCAAGTAGCCAGAACTACAGGCATGCACTGCCACACCCGACTAATTTTTTTATTTATTGCAGAGATGAGGTCTTGCCAAGTTGCCCGGGCTGGTCTCGAACCCATGGTCTCAGGCAATTCACTTGCCTTGGCCTCCCAAAGTGCTGGGATTACAGGCTAAGCCAACAAGCCTGGCCAGTTTTAGGTCTTAGATATATCTTTAATCCATTTTGATTTGATTTTTGTGTATGGTAAGAGACAGGGGTCTAGAGAGATAGGGTTCTAGCTTTATTCTTTTATATACAGTTATCCAGTTTTCCCAGCACCATTATTAAAGATATTGCTTTTTTCCCAATGTATGTTCTTGGTACCTTTGTTGAAAATGAGTTGGCAGGCCGGGCTCGGTGGCTCAGCCTGTAATCCCAGCACTTTGGGAGGCCGAAGCGAGTGGATTGCCTAAGCCCATGGGTTTGAGACCTGCCCGGGCAACTTGGCAAGACCTCGTCTTTACAATAAATCAAAAACTAGCCAGGCGTGGTAGCACGCACCTGTAGTTCTGGCTACTTGGAAGGCTGAGGTGGAAGGATCACTGGAGCCCAGCAGGTCGAGGCTGCGGTGACTGGGAGCGTGCCACTGCACTCCAGTCTAGGCGACAGAGTGAGACTCTAACTCAAAAAAAAAAAAAAAAAAATGAGTAGGCTGTAAGTGTGTGGATTTATTTCTGGGTTCTCTATTTTGTTCCATTGGTCTGTGTGTCTGTTTTTATGCCAGTACTATGATGTTTTGGATACAATGGCTTTGTAGTATGTTTTGAAGTCAGGTAGTGTGACACCCGCCCCGCCCCCCCACCACTTTGTTCCTTTTGCTCAGGATTGCTTTAACTATTCAGGTCTTTTGTGGTTCCATATAAATTTTAAAATTTTTTTCTATTTCTCAGAAGAATGCAACTGTTATTTTGATAGAGATTATACTGAATCTGTATATCATTTTGGGTAGTATGAACAATATTAATATTTCCAATCTATTAGCATAGGATAACTACTTTTTGTGTCCTCTTCAATTTTTCCATCGATATTTTATCTTTTTCCATGTAGAGATCTCCCACCTTGGTGAAATTTATTCTTAAGTATTTTATATGTTTTTGTAGCTATTGTAAATTGAATTGCTGTCTTGTTTTTTTCTATTTTGTTTGCTGTTGGCATATATAAATACTACTGATTTTTGCATGTTGATTTTGCATTCTGTAACTTTACTGAATTCATTGAGCATTTCTAACAGTTTTTGGTGACATATTTAGGTTTTTCTAAAAATAATATCCTATCATCAGCAAACAAAGATAATTTGACTTTTTCCTTTCCAATTTGGATGATCTTTATTTCTCTTGTCTAATTGCTCTGGCTAGGAGTTCCACTACTATGTTGAAAGAGTGAAAGTGGATATTCTTGTCTTGTTCCAGATCTTAGAGGAAAGGCTTTTAATTTTTTCTCTGTTCACTATGGTGTCAATAGTAGGTTTGTTATATATATTGCCTTTATTATTTTGACATTTGTTCCCTATATTCTCAGTTTGTTGATACTTTTTATCATAAAGGGATGTTGAATTTTGTCAAATGCTTTTTTGGCATCTATTAAAATGATCATATGGTTTTTGTCCTTAATTTTGTTAATGTAATGTATCACATTTATTGATTTGCATATGTCAAACCATCCTTGCATTTCTGAGATGAATCCCAGTTGATCATGGTGTATGATATTTTTAATGTGTTGTTGTATTTGATTTGCTAGTATTTGCATTTTGTTTAGGATTTTTGCATCTATGTTCACCAGGGATATTGGCTTGTAGTCTTCTTTTTTTGTTGAGTCCTTGTCTGGTTTTGGTATCAAGGTAATGCTGACCTTGTAGAATGAGTTTGGAAGTATTTCTTCCTCTTCAATTTTGGAAAAGTTTAATTATAATCTTTAAATGTTTGGTAGAGTTCAGCAGTGAAGTTATCAGGTACTGAACTTTTCTATTGAGAGACTTGTTATTACTGCTGTGATCTTGTTATGCATTACTGGTCTGTTTAGGTTTTCTAATTCTTCTTGATTTAATCTTGGTAGGTTGAATGTATCTTGGAACTTACCCATTTCTTTTGGCTTTTCCAATTTGTTGGCATATAATTGTTCATAATAGGCTCTAGTGATCTTTTGTATTTCAGTGGTATCAGTTGTATGTCTCCTTTTCTGTTTCTGATTTTCTTTTTTGGGTCCTCTCTCTTTTTTCTTAATCTGGGTAAAAGTTTGTCAATTTTGTTTATCTTTACAAAAATCAACTTTTTGTTGATCTTTGGTATTTTTTTTTAGTCTCTATTTCATTTATTTTTGCTCTGATCTTGATTATTTATTTTCTTCTACTAATTTTTGTTTGGTTCTTGCTTTTCTTGTTCCTTGAGATGTATTTCTGGCTGTTTATTTGATATCTTGATACTTTTCTTTCTTTCTTTCTTTTTGAGTTGGAGTCTCACTCTGTTGCCCAGACTGGAGGGCAGTGGCACGCTCCCGGCCACCACAGCCTTGACCTGCTGGGCTCCAGCGATCCTTCCACTTCAGCCTTCCAAGTAGTTTTATAGTTTTAGGTCTATAAAACTATATTGCTCAGGCTGGTCTTGGGCTCAAATGATCCTCTTGCCTCAAAGCCTCCCAAGTACCTGGGACTATAAGCATGTGCCGTGGCACCCAGTTTCTATGTCTTTCAGTTGGAGAATTCAGTCTGTTTACATTCAATGTTACTAATAGGTAAGAACTTACTACTGCCATTTTGTTACTTGTTTTCTGGTTGTTTTGTGGTTCCTCACTTCTATTATTTATTTCTTATGGTCTTCGTTTGTGGTTAAGTAATTTTCTCTGGTAGTATGTCTTAATTTTCTGCTTTTTATTTTTCATGTATCTATTATAGATTTTTGCTTTGTGATTACTATGAGGCTTACAAAAAACATTTATAGATATAACAAGTTATTTCAACAGATGACAGTCTAACTTGGATTACAAACAAAACAAACCAAAAACTCCTAAAAACTTTATACTTTATCCTCATCCCCCTCCAAATTTTTGCTTTTTGTTGTCTCCATTTACATTTTTTTATATTGCCTATCCTTTAACAGGTTGCTTTAGTTATTATTTATGGTAGATTATCTTTCAGTCTTCATACCAGAAATATGAGTGGATTATACACCACAATTATAATATTCTAGCATTCTGAGTTTGTCTGTGTACTAACTTTTGCCAGTGAGTTTTATATCTTCAAATGTTTATTTTTCACATTAGCATCTTTTTCTTTCAGACTGAAGAACTCCCTTTAACATTTCTTGTAAGATGGGTCTAGTGGTGATGAATTCCCTCAGCTTTGTTTGGGAAAAACTATTTCTCCTTCATTTTCAAAGGAAAGCTGTGCTGGGTACAGTATTCTTGATTGACATTTTTTTTTTCCTTTAGCACTTTGAATACATTATTCACTCTGGCCCAGATGGTTTCCACTGAGAAGTCTGTTGCCAGAAGAATCAGAACTCCTTTATCTGTTCTTTTCTTCTTTTATCTTTCTGTTTTTAGAATTCTCTCTTTGTCTTTGACCTTTGAGAGTTTTATTATTATATGCCTTGAAGTTGTCTTGTTTAAGTTGGATCTGTTTGGTGATCTCTGACCTTCCTGTACCTGGATATTTATATCTTTCTTTAAGTTTGGGAAGTTTTATGTTATTATTGCTTTGAATAAGCTTTCAACCTCTTGCTGTTTCTCGACTCCTTCTTAAACACCACTGACTCTTAGATTTGCTCTTTTGAGGCTATTCTCTGCATCTTGCAGGAGTTCCTTGTTCCTTTTTATTTATTTATTTATTCTCCTTTGATTGTGTATTTTCCAATAGCCTCTCTTTTAGCTCACTGACTCTTTCTTCTGCTTGTTTTATTCTGCTGTTTAGAGCCTCTAGTCATTTTTTCAGTTCAGCAAATGTATTTTTCAGTTCTGGGATTTCTGTTTATTATTTTTTAATTATTTCAATTTCTTTATTACATTTCTCTGATATATTTCTTTTTTTTTTTTTGAGTTGGAGTCTTACTCTGTCACCCAGACTGAAGTGCAGTGGCATGCTCCCGGCCACTGCAGCCTTGACCTACTGGGCTCTGGCGATCCTTCTGCCTCAGTCTTCCAAGTAGCTGGAAATACAGGCACGTGCTACCACGCTCGGCTAATTTTTGATTTATTGTAGAGATGAGGTCTCACCAAGACGCCTGGGTGGATCTCGAACCTGCGGGCTCGGGCAATCCACTTGCCTTGGCCTCCCAAAGTGCTGGGATTATAGGCTGAGTCACTGAGCCTGACCTGATATACTTCTTAACTACTCTTTTGTGTTATCTTGGAGTCCATTGAGTTTCTTTAGAATTGTTATTTTGAATTCTTGTACTGGGAGCTCACATATTGCTATCTCATTAGGTTTGGTCACTGGCTCTTGTTTTATCTATTTGGGGAGGCCATGTTTTCCTATTTCCTATTGTTTCTTGTGGACAAACATCTATGACTTTTCATTCAAGTAGTCATTTATTCCAATCTTTTCTCTCTGGCTTTTTTTTTTTTTTTTTGGTATGTTTCCTTAGAGGTTCTTTGCAGTACCTGGGGTGCCTTAAGCCCAGGTTTGTCTTGGCTCTTGCAAATATTCAGAGCACTATCCATCCTGGATGGGGAGTGGGCAAAGGGGATACCCTGGTTGTGTGAAAAGGCCAGCTGGGTGTTTATGCCCAGAACACCCATGGAGTGTGCCCCTTACAGCATGGTGCTGCTAACATCTCCTTTGGCTGAGATGAGAGCAGAGTTTGTGGGTTGGGGTTTTTAGTCCCACCTTCCCTCTTTGTCTCTACTTGCCCTGAGGGGACTTTTCTTCCTACAGGCACTTGCAATGCCTCCCACTGGTTGAGGCGGGAATGGTTTTTCTTCAGGAGAACCCAAGATGGTGGGAAAGCTGGCTGTCTGCTTCAATCTCACTTTTTCTAGTGTAGAAATTGTGAGTCAAGGAGAAATTTTCTGCAAACGATGCTTGGCAGATTGGGGGAAGGGTGTTGCAGCTAGAGAAGTTTGTTTATTTTACCATCTACTCGCAATTTTTTCTTCTCTGTGGTCCCAGGGATTGTCTCAGTCACAATTTGAGTTCTTGGATATTGCTGACGATAATCTTGGTGTTGTATATTTTTTGGTTTTCAGTGGGGGAGAGCGATGTCAGATTGCTTCTGCTCTGCCATTTTGGTGATATTACTTCATTTTATGTTTTTGATGTCACAATTTGCATCTTTTTATATTGTGTATTCCTTAATAAACTGTTGTAGCTATAATTATTTTTAATAGTTTTGTCTTTAACCTTCATACTAAAGATATAAGTGATTTAGACATCATCATTACAATATTAAAATATTCTGAATTTGACTATGTACTTACTTTTACTGGTTAGTTTTATCCTTTCATATGCTTTTATGTTACTAATTAGTGTTCCTTTCTTTCAGTTTGAATAACTCTTTTTAGCATTTCTTTTTTGGCAGGTCTAGTGGGGATGAACTTCCGCAGCTTTTGTTTGCCTTGTAAAGTCTTTATTGCTCCTCCATTTCTGAGGGACAGGTTTACTAGGTAAAGTATTCTTGATTGGCTGCTTTTTTCCTTCAGTACTTTGTTTGTTTGTTTTTTTTTTGAGTTGGTGTCTCACTCTGTCGCCCGGACTGGAGTGCAGTGGCTGCTCCTGGCCACCGCAGCCTCGACCTGCTGGGCTCCGGCGATCCTTCCGCCTCAGCCTTCCGAGTAGCTGAAATTACAGGCATGAGCTACCATGCCCGGCTGATTTTTTGATTTATTGTAGAGATGAGGTCTTGCCAAGTTGCCCAGGCGGGTCTTGAACCTGCGGGCTCAGGCAATCCACTCACCTCAGCCTCCCAAGGCGTGGGATTACAGGCTGAGCCACCGAGCCTGGCTTCCTTCAGCACTTTGAATATGCCATCCCACTTTCTCTTGGCCTGTAAGGTTTTTGCCGAGAAATCTGCTGATAGATATGTTGAGAATTCTCTTGTATGTGATATTATGTGATATACTTGTTTTCTCTAGCTGCTTTCAAGGTCTTCTTTTTGTCTTTCATTTTTTTTTTTTTTTTTGAGTTGGAGTCTCACTCTGTCACTCATACTGGAGCGCAGTGGCTGCTCTTGGCCACTGCAGCCTCGACCTGCTGGGCTCCCGTGATCCTTCCACCTCAGCCTTCTAAGTAGCTGGAACTACAGGCGTGCGCTACCACGCCCTGCTAATTTTTGATTTATTGTAGAGATGAGGTCTCGTCAAGTTGCCCAGGTGGGTCTCGAACCCGTGGGCTCAGGCAATCCACTCACCTCGGCCTCCCAAAGTGCTGGGATTACAGACTGAGCCACCGAGTCTGGCCTGATTTTTTTAATGGTTTGATTTTAATAGGTCTTAGTGTGGTCTTTTTTGAATTGAACCTGATTGAAGCACTTTGAGCTTGCTGTACCTGGATATTTATATATTTTCCCAGATTTGGGAAGTTTTCTGTCATTATTTAAAAAAATAAACTTTGTGTTCATTTCTTCTTCTTTACTTCTGGGACACCCATCTTGTATATGTTGGTTCACTTTAATTTTTATTTGAAATGTTTTTGGTATATAGTGTAAGGTATGGATATAAATGAATTCTTTCTTTAATATTTATTCTCAGCCGGACTTGGTGGCTCAGCCTATAATTCTGTGCTTTGGGAGGCCAAGGTGAGTGAATCGCCTGAGCCTGCAGGTTCGAGACCTGCTTGGGCAACTTGGTGAGACCTCATCTCTACAATAAATCAAAAAATTAGCCGGGCATGGTAGTGCGTTCCTGTAGTTCCAGCTACTTGGAAGGCTGAGGTGGAAGGATTGTTGGAGTCCAGCAGGTCGAGGCTGCGGTGGCCGGGAGTGTGCCACTGCACTCCAGTCTGGGTGACAGAGTGAGACTCCAACTCAAAAATTATATATATACATATAATATATATATATGTATATATATATTTATTCTCTTGCCAGGTGTGGTGGCTCACGCCTATAATCCCAGCACTTTGGGAGGCCAAGGTGAGAGGATTTGCCTGAGCTCATGGGTAGGAGACTAGCCTGGGCAATTTGGCGAGACCTCATCTCATCTTTACAATAAATCAAAAAATTAGCCAAGCTTAGTGGTACATGCCTGTAGTTCCAGCTACTTGGAAGGCTGAGATGGAAGGATTGCCTAAGCCCAGCAGGTCCAGGCTGTGGTGGCCTCAACTCCAGCCTGGGTGACAGAGTGAGACTCCAACTCAAAACAAAACAAAGCAAAACAAATACATCTATATATATTTGCTCTCTTACAAAGACATTTAATATTTTTGCATAAGAAATTCATTTGCCGAATGAGTAAATAACATTGAGGAGTATTATGCTACTCTTAGCACATCATATAATAACTTACATTTGCTTGATTTTATTTTGGAAATATCAATTCTGTGTTCCATTAGTTCTGCCTTAACTTGATGTCATATAATTTCATAATTATTCTTTTATTATATGGTTTGAAATTTAAAATTCGGCATAATCGAGCCTATTATTTATATGCATATACCTATCTCTTATCTCTCTCTCTGTGTTTTTTTCAATTTTTCTCCTTTGGTATTCCTACCTACTTATTTTTCTAGATGAATTTTTAGAGTGAACATCTATTGTTTTTGCCTGCTCAGCAACCCTGCTCCCCTTATTTTGGTAAGCAAATTCTTTTTTCCTGTGAAGACACCACATGCTTTGGGTGGCATGTCTTTCTGCCTTTTTGGGGACATAAGCATATGGTCCAAGCAGGGCCATTCATGGTATCTCCACTTCCTGGTCAAAAATGATTGGTTCAAGAATGAACTCATTGTCCAAGTTGGTCCAGTCAGAGACTCCCCTCTCTGACTGCCCACCCCAAAATTGTTTTCAGTTGGAGCAGACTCTTTCTGCTGTGCTTGCTCAGTTGGGTGCTGGGTCGGGGGCTACCAGGAGTCATCTCACATCTCACCCCCCCTCCCCGCATGGAAAGACTTTTCCTGGGTGGTGGAGGTGAGAGAGAGAGAGAGAGAGAGAGAGAGAGAGAGAGAGAGAGAGAATGAGACCTCATATCCAACCACACCTGATGCATAATTTTATAAATAAATAAATAAATACATTCCATTTTCTTCTTAAAATCAGTTTGAGTTGTATTTCTTTCATTTGCTACCAAAAGAGTCTTTCTTGACTAATACAATTTCACTGTGTCTCAAAGTCTCTGGGTATCTCCTAGGGCCTTAAAATCTAGTATAGATTAAAATCTCCCTAGATTAACAGATAGACTTTACAATATCATTTCATCTTCTCAACCCAAATGGAGCACATCTCCATCTTTTCTTATATATAGTGTTTTTTAAAACCCCTATTAGTGTTTTATTTTCTTTGAATAAATGATGTTTTGAGTTAAATTAGCATTCATGTCATTTATTTACAAATCTAAAACATTGCATTGAATGTTATCTCCCCACTTTTTTTTTTTTTAGCTGTGTACACCAAGATAGGACTTCCATCAGCTTTTGTGACTTCAGTTTGTATTACTTCATTTGGCAGAATGAGCTAGATTGAGCCAAAGTAATGAAGTGCTTCCAAATCTGAGTGGCTAAACACAAGTCCTCATGCCAAGTCCACTGCTGGCATGATACCCATCTAGGACAGCTGTCCTCTGTGTGGGGACTTAGTGAGTCAGGCTGCTTTGATTTGGGGACTCTTCCACTTTAATGCTAAGCTTCTTCTCTTGCTGCTAAGGGGAAGAGAGAGACAAGGATCCCCCAGGTCTTCTCATTGCCTCAGCCCAGAAGTAATCCTCATCACACTTCTGCTCCTATTTCATTGACCAGAACTAGTCATAGGACCCTGCCTGAGGGCAAGGGGGCTTGGAAGTGGAGTCTTCTAACTGCCCAGGGAAGAGAAGAGAACCAGATAAGGGGAGCCACACTACATTCATGCACTTGGCTTCCCTGGCTTTTGGGTTAATGGATTGAAGCAGAAGAAAAATTCTCAGAAGTTGTTTTAAAATAGCAGTAAAGGTTGGGTGCAGTGGCTCATACCTGTAATCCCAGCACTTTGGGAAGTGGAGGCAAGAGGATTGCCTGAGCCCAGGGGTTTGAGACCAGCCTGGGCAACTTGGAGAGACCTCATCTGGACAACAAGTAAAAAAATTAGCTGAGGGTGGTGGCATGCACCTGTAGTTCCAGCTACTTGGAAGGCTGAGGTGATAGGATTGCCTAAGCCCAGCAGGCCGAGGCTGTGGTGGCCATGAGCATGCCACTGCCACTGCATTCTAGTCTGGGTGACAGAGTGAGACTCTGACTCAAAAAAAAAAAAAAAAGGCAGTAAAAAGATTAGATAATATGGAGACACCCAGAACTGGTGTAAGAAGGTGTTGGGTCCCCAAAAAGGGAGGACTTGGAGAAGGGCAGGGGGTGTTGAGGTATGCCAGCCACAGAGGAGGCATGGATGCCAGACAAGCCTAGGGGCAAAAAGAAAGAAATGAGTGGATGTAGGACTTGGAAGGTTGGGACAATGAGAGATGTGAGGCAGTGAAACCACCAGGAACAGGGAAGATGACAATAACAAACTTTTTGAGTGCTGGCCGTGTGCATGGCACTTGCTGAGCACTTTATATTTGTTAACTCAGTCCTCTAACAACCTGTGAAGTTGGTATTCTTGGAACCCCCATTTGATGGAAAAGGAACTTGCCGGAGTCCTGCTCCCGCAAAGTCCAGGGGTTCCCAAAGGTGGAGATGGAGTTGGCGTTTGGGGGAAAAAGAGAGAAGGGGGGAAAGAGAGAGAGAGAGAGGGAGAGAAAGAGAGAGGCTGGACTCCCGTCTAGTGCAGAAGCCTTTATTGAGTGTTCACAGTGGGCTTTTATACCCAAATTTTGCACAGTCAGACTCACACGCCCTTCACGTGAACACTAAGCCAGGTGTGTGAGGGGCGTCCCCCACCCACCAGCTATTCTTTCAGGTATGAGGAAGAAAATCCCATAACAGATGTTAACCTTAATCCATGACTGCCTATAAACCCTTTTCATCCTAAGCTAATTTATACTAATACCAAGTTAAACGATAACCTAAAAATCCCAAAAACATTTTTAACTGACACAGGTCAGCCCTGCCTGCCCAGAATCCCCTGCAGGCTGTACTAAAAACCCAGCTTCTCCTTTCCCACCAGAAACCTATTGGATTGGAATTCCCAGCTGCGGTGGCTGGGATCTGTTTTTCTTTT